>JAVSBU010345787.1:0-10341 GCA_033118015.1 Loricariichthys derbyi | reverse complement strand
TTTTTCTGTCAAGATGGGGTGCTGAGTGTACATTAATGAGAAATAAAATGAACTTTTTTTTATTTTAGCAAATGGCTACTATGAAACAAGTGAAAAATTTAAAGGGGTCTGAATACTTTCCATACCCACTGTATTTACAATACCACAGACACATAGACTTTTGAAACCCATTTTAGTTTATTACAAATAAGTAGGGGAAAGTAATACACACAAACACTGTAACTGGCAGAAATAAAAGTCAGTAGGCACATCAACTGAGAACAGTCTAATCCAAACATGAGTTAATGAGCAAGTGAGCACAAAACTGTTATGTAGGTACACACACACACCCATCCAGTGTGGGTGTCCACAGCATTTGAGATGACTAGCTGTTCATGGCCACGACGTCCGGAGTTAAAAGACAGATTTTTGATTTATATCATATTCATATTATTTTTAAGACTTTGGTCATTAAAGCAAATGGTCATTGATCGGGTGGATGTTATAAATGGTGCATACCTGTATAGTCTTAAATGAAACTTTTGACATGTCCAGAACAAGTTTGGGCCGCTTTGCACATGATCCACTAGCTTTTCGGTAAGGACTCAAAACTTAATGCTTCATTAAACTTTAACTTAACGGTTCATTAAACTTGAAACTTTGTTCCTGCAGAGACTGGGTAACTTATTTAGAAAATCATGAGACCAAAGGTGCCTAAAGTTTTGCATTCGACTGTACTAACAAGTTGCACTGACATACACAGTGTTTGTGTGTACACACACATACAAATACAATGCCTGGCCCAAAAAAAGGTCTCACACTAATATTTGATTTGACCGCCTTTAGGTTTTATTATGACACGCATTCGCTGTGTCAAAGTTTTCACAAGCTTCTGCAATGTCCACAACATTTACTTCTGTCCAGAGATGTATTAATTTTTCCCCAGGATCTTGTATTGATGATGGGAGATTTGGACTACCTTCTCCAGCACATCCAAAAGATTCTCAGGTCTAATCTGGTACCTGTTATATCAAGAAAGAAAAAAAAAATCCAATGATGGAATAACCTAATTGTTCAGTATATTCAGAGAGTCCTGACCTCATTTTTTGGGCACATAATGTTGCTGAACCTAAACCTGACCAACTGCAGCAACGCCAGATCATAGCACTGCCCCCACTGGTGGTGACCTTTTTTGCCATTGTGTCTGTGTGTGTGTGTGTGTGTGTGTGTGTGTGTGTTACTTATACACTGTCTGGCCATAAAAAGTTCACCACCTCTGGGGGCAGTGCTATTATCTGCAGAAACAGTGGCTTTGTGGGTGGATACAGAGAGTTGAACAAAAGAAATTCCTGTTAAATCTGTCACCACTCTGTTAGTTTAGTCTCACCTGGCCTTGCTGCAGGTAGATTGAGATTGACCTGAGGTGTATAAGCATGCAGTAGCACCGCTATGGCCACACGGGGGAGCCACTTTCATAACTACCCTAAAGTGTGTGGCCAAACTGAAGGAACCTGATCACAGAGGGCTTACTGTTTGGTAAACTAGTTTACCCTTTGGAAAGTTGGGCTGCAGGCCATTCACTTATTTTCCATATCTGTTTATCTGGAGTCTTATCTACAGCACAGAGCAGAGCACATGCACACTTTACAGATGCCAGGTGATGCAATGTATGTATTTTTAATATGAAGGGAAATTATGTATACATGAGAAGAACTTGCAAACTCCACTCAAAATGTCCAGGAATCCATAAGAGCATTAGTAAGGTTTTCTGCTGACAGTGTTCCAGTTTAGCCCAAACAAAAATAATGTGTTGAAGAGGGTTTCAAACTCCTTGCTCTTTATTCTCCATTGATTCACTGATTAAGACACATTTTGTTTCCCTAAGATGATGTTGGTACAGTGACAGAAGTTATTGTCAATAATATGGCATTGTTTCTCTCTACTAATTTTTTATTTTTTATTATAAAAATCAAATAAAATTAAATCAGTATGATATACGTATATGTGTATATGTATATAAAGCTTGTGAACCCTTTGTTATACTTGGTCATTTATTTATTTATTGAGGAAAATAATCCAATATTACATATTAGTGAGTGACAAAAGTATGTGAATCTTTAGGATTAGCAGTTAATTTTCAAGTGAAATTAGAGTCAGGTGTTTTTCAATAAATGAGATGACAATCAGGTGTGAGGGGGCACCCTATTTTATTTAAAGAACAGGGATCAATCAAAGTCTGCTCTTCACAGCATGTTTGTGGAAGTGTATCATGGTACAAACAAATGAGATTCTGAAGACCTCAGAAAAAGATTTATTGATGCTCATCAGGCTAGAAAAGGTCATAAAACCATCTCTAAAGAGTTTGGAATCCACCCATCCACAGTCACACAGATTGTGTACAAATGGAGGAAATTCAAGACCATTGTTACCCTCCCCAGGAGTGGTCGACAAACAAAGATCAGTCCAAGAACAAGGCATGTAATAGTTGGCGAAATCAAAGGAACCCAGGGTAACTTCTAAGCAACCGAAGGCCTCTCTCCCTTTGGCTAATATTAATGTTCATGAGTCCACCATCAGAAGAACACTGAACAACAATGGTGTGCATGGCAGGATTGCAAGGAGAAAGTCATGCTCTCCATAAAGAACATTGCTGCTCATCTGCAGTTTGATAAAGATCATGTGGACAAGCCAGAAGGCTATTGGAAGAATGTTTTATGGACAGATGAAACCAAAAGAGAACTTTCTAAAAGAAAAGTTTATGTTTGGAGAAAGAAAAATACTGCATTCCAGCATAAGAACCTTATCACATCTGTGAAACATGATGGTGGTGGTACCATGGTTTGTAATGAGTCTATGTAATATATGGTTCTGCTTTCTGAAATGAATGACAAAAATATTGGACTTTTTCATGATATTTTTTAGATGTTCTTGTGTATAATACAGTATTACTCAAAAGTTTGGACACACTTCTAATTCAGTGGATTTTCATTATTTTAAAAGCTTCTGCATTGTAGATTAATACTAAAGTCATCCCAACCTCATACAGTTGCAGTCAAAAATATTCACACACCCCCAAAGATTTTAATGATTAATCAATTTAGCTTTATTCAAATAGCGAGATTCTGCTTTGGATGACTTCTTCATAAGTTGACTGATACATAAAATCAGAACAGAAAATGTATATGTAGTATTTGTAACACTACATTTTATTAAGATGGTCATGTCACAATTATTCAACCCCTTTATAATATTGTTGTTTTTAAAGCTTTCTGACAGTTTTTATGGACTAAAGTGGAGTTGAAACATAATTAAGCCTTTTTTTAAACTCATCCTTCATTTGCTTCAGCTGTGATCCATATATTAACTCCATGAAGGAATTCAAGGTGAGTTGCAATCATGGGAAAGACAAAAGGAGGTTCCACAAAAGCTGAGAGAGGAGATTGTGTCATCACACCTAAAGGGCATTGGGTATAAGAACATTTCCAAAAAATATAACATCCCAAGAGACACAACTGGACATATGTGACACATGTGACATACTCGCACCACAAGAGCATGTTCTCTCCTGAATGCATATTTATGTTTATTTGTGATTTCCAGAAGCCGGCCCATCATAAAACAGAGAGTACCTGTATATAGCTATCAATCAAAACATGTGACCTCTGGGTATGTCCTTACTGTGGTAATTTATGAATGTGAAAGCTGAACAATAAAGGTTTGTTGTATTTGAACTTTGGATGCAACAGAAAACAAGCAAATGAATCCTTGATCTATCTTTGATTCAAACCTTATTCCTCAACCTTTCACTGGTCACATCACAAAGAGAACTAGTTCAGTGGAAAAGACATTTATGCCTGGAGCAATAAAGGAAATATGAAAAAGCGAAGAAAGAATTCAATCAGAGAATACAACCAGACCCTAACCAAAAATTCTGGAGGAACTGAGTCAGAATTAAATAGCAATAAATAAATATCCCTGGTAGCTTACCTTACAATTATGCTGAAATGCACTTTGATTTCAGATTTATTAAGGAAATTCCTGGGGTGGCACATGGTGCTGTCAGCCTGGACTTGAGTTTGCATGTTCTCCCTTTGAATTCTGCTTTGTACTCTGACTTCCTTGCACATTTCCAAACTGTGTGTTAGGTCAAGTGTTGTCTCTAAAGTGCTCTATTGTGAGTAAGTCAGTTTGAATATGTGTTTGTGTACCCTGAGAAAGAATGGCCCTCTGTATATGGTTGATTCCCGTCTGGCTCACTGTGATGCTGGTGAGGCCCCGGTTCTGAATCAGATTAAGCAGGCATGAAAATTAATGAATAAATTAATGATTAATGAGACTTCTATGTACATTATTTCCAGTGATTGTTGATGAGGACGAGCAAATGGTCAAAGAGTTCCATCCCTTTTTGTGCCTTGGTACGCACAGTCTCTAGAATAACTGAGAAATCGAAGATTGCTCTGCTTTAGGATTTTTGACACAACAACACATAACTACAGGGCTGGTTTGGGTCATAGCAGTTTCAGCTTTGAGCCCTGTTAACTTTAACCAGCATTAGTGTGAAGACATTGTGCTGGAATTCTGTCCCTGGAGAGCTCACATTCACTGAGGTGTGAAAGAGAAAAGCAGATTGAGGAGCATACAGGGGAGGAAGAAGAGGGACAAACGTGTGATTGCGCTGAAGAACAGCTCAAGCAAGCGTGAGGTTCAGAGAGAGCAGCAGGGGGGCAGAGTCCATTCGTCTATAAACAGAGGGGGGAATGGAGGTAATGCTGAATCAGTCATGTCCCTGGGCACTCATCCCCATCCTCCCGCCCATGTGGGTGGGTGAGTTGATGGACATTGTCTCCCACTGCACTTCAGGGTCTTGAGAAATCAATGTGTAGACAGATACTCTAAAACAATGGTCCATATCTAACCACAGTATTATCATTTTACAGAGCTAGAGATTGGTTTGTCTTAAAATGCTCAAAATGGGTATTCATTATTAAGTGAAAATCAATCAGTGATCTCCAAAAATGTCCGAAATAATCCAAAAAGAAATAGAGTCCAATTTTTTTTAAACACGTTACTAATAAAAGAGTAAATTAAACCCAGTTACTGTTTACCCACATGGTTATATCTGTAGTATAAATGACTAAGAACCATCCTCGAGAGCAGAATGAAGACTGATGAGAGGAAAAGTATACAGGTACTGAACTATACAATCTACCTGTATATATCTGTAACAAACAACTAAATAAAATGCAATCATTAACCAATCATCACAACATTATAAGTCAGCAAGAAACAAAAAAACAAAATACAAAGATAAGAAGTAAATAAATACATCAAAAATCAAAATGAACAAGATAGAATTAAAATTCAAATACAAAAAAGCATAATATAATAGAACAGCTTGAATTCAAACTAGTAAATCAGAAAACAATGTAATTTGAACATAAAACGGCCATCAGCAAATATGAACATTTAAAGTGTAAGCGCAAATCAGAAAGGAATACATCAGCTCAAAATCAAAACAGAAAATAAGAAGAAAAAAAAAAAAAAGAATTTGAACAGTGAATCAGAAAATAACTTTGTATGCAAAAAATTTGTAGGCAAAACAACAAAACAAAAAACAATATAACAATTTAGTCAAAACAGCAAATTAAAAACAATAACAATTTGCAAACAAAACAGAAACAATATAACAATTTGAAAAAAACCCCAGTAAATCAGATTATATAGAAATTCAAAATCAAAACAGCATAACAATGCACAATATATAGCAATTTGAAAACAAATCATCAAACCAAATTATATTAACAATTAAAAACCAAACCACCAAATCGGAAAACAATATAATGTCACAAAATCAGAAAAATAATTTATCAACTCACAAATGGTAAAACAACAAGAAGAAAAAATAAAACAAAACAGCAAATCAGAAAACAGAATTAAAAAACAAAATAGAAAAGCAGACAAAATTACAATTCAGAAACATTGCAACCCCCCCCCCAAAAAAAAACAAAACAAAAAACAAAAAACCCCAAAAACCATGGCATACCTGCAACACTGACCTCTTGTTACTTATTGCTTTAATACTACACATGAAGGTTTTCTGATTGATTATTCAGATAGTTGAAGGCCATTAAATAGCTACAAATGTGAAATAATCATTGTATTGTGAGTTTACAGGTTATAATTTAGGAAAGGTTGTTTGGATTAGGTGCAAATGCATAGAGTGAGCAAGAGAATCCAAACCCCTTTAACTTTTCCGTTTTCACGCGACACCCACAAACTTAAATGTATTTTATTGGGATTTTATGTACACCAACACAAAGTAGCAAGTATGTGTGAAGTGAAAAGAAAATGATAGATGGTTTTCAAGATCTTTAATAAATAAAAATCTGAAAAGTGTGACATGCATTTGTATTCAGCCCCTTTTTAAGTCAATACTTTGTAGGACCACCTTTTGCTGCAATTATAGCTACCAGTCTTTTGGGCTATGTCTCTACCAGCTTTGTACATCTAGAAGCTGAAATTTTTACCCATTCTATTTTGCAAAATAGCTCAAGCTCAGCCAGATTGGATGGAGAGCATCTGTGAAGAGTAATTTTCAAGTCTTGCCACATATTCTCAATGGGATTTAAGTCTGGACTTTGATTGGACCATTCAAACACATGAATGTGATTTAATCTGAACCATTCCACTGTAGCTCTGGCTAAATGTTAAGGATAGATTTCCTGCTAGAAGGTCAACCTCCACAGTAGTCTCAAATCTTTTGCAGCCTC
Organism: Loricariichthys derbyi; assembly: GCA_033118015.1. Taxonomy (NCBI): domain Eukaryota; kingdom Metazoa; phylum Chordata; class Actinopteri; order Siluriformes; family Loricariidae; genus Loricariichthys; species Loricariichthys derbyi. Next base: position 3,592 of record JAVSBU010345787.1, on the reverse strand, counting down.
CAACAGATTTTCCTCCAGGGTTGCTCTGTATTTAGCTCCATCCATCTTCCCATTAACTCTGACCAGCTTCCCTGTACATGCTGAAGAAAAACAGCCCACATCATGATGCTGCCACCACCATGTTTCACAGTGGGAGTGGTGTGGTACTGTATTAGTTTTCTGCCATACATACCATTTTGCATTTAGGCCAAAAAGCCTGGCCAGAGCACCTTCTTCCACATGTGGCAAACTGAAAGCAGATTACTTTTGGCTTGCTTTATTTTTGCTACTCTTCCATAAAGGCCAGAGTTGTGGAGTACACGACTAATAGTCGAGCTGTGGATCTCTGCAGCTCCTCCAGAGTGACCACAGGCCTCTTGGACACTTCTCTAATTAGTTCCATTGCCTGAGCTGTCAGTTTAGGTGGACAGCCATGTCTTGGTAGGGTTGCAGTTGTGCCACACTCTTTTAATTTTCAGATGATGGGTTAGAATTTCATTACAACTTTATCCCTGACCTGTCAGGTGTGTTCTTGATTTTCATGATAATATTTGATCACTAATAGTCTCTAACAAACCTATGAGGCCTTCACAGAACAGTTGTAGTTATAATGAGAATAAATTACACACAGGTGGACTCTATTTACTACTTTGGTGATTTATGAAGACAATTGATCAAACTAGATTATATATAGGGGTATCAGAGTAGAGGGCGCTGAATACAAATGCACGCCACACTTTTCCAATTGTTATTTATTAAAAATTTAAAAAAGCCATAAATCATTTTCTTTTCATTTCACAGATACTTGCCACTTTGTCTTGGTCTATCCTATAAAATCTCTCTATAATAAAATACATTTACATTTGTGGGAGTAATGTGAAAAATGTGGCAAAGTTTGAGGGGTATGAATACTTTTGCAAGGCACTATAGATAAAGAACTTGACTAACTTAATCTAATGGTTTGACAAACACAGACATTAGATATTATAATAACCCAAAGTCATCATTTGACATGTGTTAATGTTAGTCAGTCATCGCATAAAAATATGTAAAATGTAGAAATATATTACCCAATCATAGCACATAACACAAAGTCTCAATACATTGCTTACTTTGATTTTCTTTTTTGTTTTGGGACTTCTCGTTTTTGTTATTTGATGTTTAGCCTGTTGATATCGTATTTTATTGTAAATTGTATATTGCAGCACTGGTTATATTGCAGTGATTTTCAGCTCAAATTTGAATTAAAACTTAACATATATCATAATATCATACTCTTGTATTGTAAAGACTAATTTCTTCCATTGATACAACGCCGTGGCCTTATCAGCTGTGCCTTATCATATCCCTTTTCTGTAAGGTCTGTATTTTATGCTTCCTGCACCAACCCACAGCAAATTTTCTTTTCAAATTGTAAGCCATAATTGCTCTACTGCAGCTTTTGGTTTTTATTATCTTATAAAATCACAGCACACATCATCACTTTTCATTGCTCTAGTATAACAGTGTTGCTTTGGTTCATTGCACTTGAACCTGAAGCTGTTAAACAATAAATATTTCAAACATACAGCCAATCTCTATGATATTTTTTGTGATTCGTGATGAGGTTAAGTCTGAGTGTGCATTACCACCATTCTGTTTGGAATTCCAAAAGAAGCTTTTTGAGAACAATATCTATGGATATGGACCTTATATGAATCAGGAATCACATAGGGAAATATTTTCAGTTCCTCATTAGGTATTGTTTATACGACAAAGATGGACTGTGGTGGCTTGCACCTAAGGTACCGGACTATAGGTAAGAAGTTCCAAGGTTTAAGGCTCAGCACCGCCAAGCTGCCACTATTGGACCCTTGAGCAAGTCATATTCATTGGGTTATTATTATGGAGGCTGAAAATCAAACTACATTAGATCAGTAGTTTCTGATATACTGAAAGGTTTCTGTTTTCTGAACAATGATGCCATGTTCAAAGTCACTTAAATAATCTTTCTTTCCTATTCTATCGGTCAGTGTGAACTTCATATTTCTTCCTGAACATGTCTACATGGATAAATGCATTGATTTGCTGCCTTGTGACTGGCTTTATAGATATTGCTTTGCAAGCAATTGAAGAGGTGTACCTAATAAATTGGCCACTGAGTGTACATGAGGTTGTAGCTGTTAACATTTTTTCAGTATGCACAGTGATGATGGGATTTACCACATATATACAGTGGTGCTTGAAAGTTTATGACCCCTTTAGAATATTCTATATTTCTGCATAAATATGACCTAAAAGTAGATAAAGAGAACCTAGTTAAACAAATGAGATAAAATATACTTGGTCATTTATTTATTGAGAAAATGATCCAATATTACATATTTATCATTCTACCAAAGAATTGTTAAAGAAGAATAAAGCTAGTGGCAAAAGTATGTGAACCTTTGCTTCCAGTATCTGGTGTTCAGTCTTAGGTTGAATGTTTTCCTTAATAACTTTTCATTTCATATGTCTTTGTTTTGTCTGTTCTGCTAATAGTGATTCAACTGTAGTTAATAGCCAAAATGGAGTAGGGCCATCATTTTGCTATAGAAGACTTTGCATAATTTCTGGAATGCTGTTAAAAAGCATGATTTGAGGCAGGATGTTGAATCCACCCTTGAAGTTCCTTAAGGTGTGAAGGTGTTGAATATCTGTTTTACAGTCTGTGCTCCAGATCATACCATAAAGGTTCAGTTTAAATATGGTGGAAGGAATTGACATTCTGAAACAGTTTTAACAATATGCATGTGATCATTATCTTCATGGAAGAGCGTCACAAAAGGAAAAATTATATGTTCAAATTTAATTCTCATCATTTATTATTTAATAATGATTTATATATCATTATTTTAAACGTTTTAAGATCCTTACACTAATTTATGAATTAGCCTTTTGATACAAAATTATTTCATGTGGAAAACCTTCCATGATTTGCAGCTTTCCTTGGATCTTTGGATTTCTGTTAGCTGATTTATGTTGTGTTTTAAAATCTCATATCATACTACTAAATGGCAGAACTCTTTTATAGCATTTAAGTCCATGTATTTCTTCAGTGTTTTCTTTCCTCACTCTCTCTATATAAGACATATTACTATACATAAATGTGTGCACACTAAATTTAGCTCACGAGTTTAAGTTTGTCATCATGGATTCCAATTTACCTCCTGTACCTCAGGGGAAAAGAACCTTAACAAATCATTCATCCAATGCTGTTATGCTTCACTGGTTCTTTCACAATCAGGCTTGTTTCACATCCTGGAAAAAATATGTAATTTTGTTAAGTTTGTTATTAACTACTGTTAATCATTGAGTATCAACCCCTTACTGCCAAAATATGTGAAAAAACTAAAAGGCTGTCTAAGTTAAAGAAATTGGATATTATATATGTATTAGTAGATAATATAAAGCATTTGATTGACAATATGCAGGATTAAATGCATTTGGTTCATTTGTTTGAGGTGTTTCTCAACATATTGGTTGATTCTTAGTTGATTCTTACATATATCATTAATCCCAAGGAGTACGGGCCCCTTTTTGAGTCTTGTTCCTCCCAAGGTTTCTTCCTAATAGCATTTAGGGAGTTTTTCCT
>JAVSBU010345769.1:0-10342 GCA_033118015.1 Loricariichthys derbyi | reverse complement strand
TATAAGTCCCTATTTTGATTGTTAAATCCAAACATCCATGACTGTGCATTTGCACTGCGTTATGTATCAACCAATGAAAGGCCACCATCCGAACGCCAGCCAGTAGCATTCGAGTACAGTATTGTATTGGAGTTAACATGCACTTTGATATGCATTTGAAATAGCTAATTGAAACTCAAATAACGAGAAAGGGCCATCAAAAGTTTGTGCTTTCCTTTTAAGTAAAGAAAGTGCAGTTTTAGTTTGTGTCTACAGTGCCTGCAATACCTCTGCCTTTCAACTCCATTAGCTGAACTCATTTGTCTCCAAGGTAAGAATGCAGTACTAAATAACATTCTTTTTCTTTTATTTCATATATTTTGTTATGTATTGGTAAAGTATACACGTGTGTTTCTTAATTAGAAACGTGTATTTCATAATTTAGGAGAGGTTGGGGCAGTTTCACTGGGCTGGAACAGAGTCAATCTATTTCAATTATTTTAAATGAGTTGACTGACTTACGAGCTCGGTTACAGAACGAATTAAAGTCGTATCTCAAGGTATCATGTATTCTACGGAACAAACCGCGAATGTGTGGATTTTCAGCAAGTAACAAGTAGATGCATTCCAGAGTAAAATCCACGAGTGGGTGAATTTGCAATAGCAGAACCATGAATAGGCAGGGGTCTACTGTATTTGCAAATAAAGTTTATCTGTTTGAACATTACATATCTTGTCTTTGTTGTGTATTCAATTAAATATGGGTTGAAAAGGATTTGCAAATCATCATATTCTGGGGTTGTTTTTTTTTTTAACACAACATGCCAACTTCATTGGAATTACGTTTGTATGTACCTGATTGTGGTCGTCATGTGGGGATCCTGACCACTGATGAACAGGGTGAAAGGAGGCTAAAAAATATGCAGATCAACAGATGGACTGCAGTCTCATATTGTAGTGCACCTATGTGGTAAGGGAAGCTGATAAAATAGACAAGGAGTGTAGAAACAAGCAGGTGGTCCTGATGGTTATCAGTGTATTTGTGGTATTGCTGCCTTCTGTGGCAATGGTTTTGCTGCATATCTTTGTTGTGATAACCAAACCACTGCGAGACAATGGATTCAGTGTTGGGTAATTTTGGAACCAGTTTGTTCACCTCTGTCTCTTATTACCATCTCAAGATGTATAAACTCAAATTAGTCATTCATGTCTTTTATTCCCTCCAGATAAACACGTCTCACCTACACACACATTACCCCAGGAAAGTGGTATGGGTGTACAGACGTGTGTGTGATGTGTATATGTGATTTTTTTTTTTTTTTTTTTTTTTTTTTGTTTTGTGACAGGGACAGACCCATAGAAGATAGCAAGCAAAATGAGAGGTGAAAAAGTCTCATGATGGTGACTTAAAGAAATTATGTGCCATTGTGAGTTCCAGCAGCCCTAAAAATAAGAGTAAAAAGTAATCTCATTATTGTTGTTGTTTTAAAAATTGAAGTTTGTCTCTGATGAGCTGAAAAATGTTAAGCTTACAAAGTATATGGTTTAAACATAGTATTTTAACAACAAATACAGTGGTCCCCTTTACCTCACAAATTAGATAACCCACTTTCACACTTGTGGAAATGACATTCCAGTTATGTTGAAGTGTATAGATTTTTTGTTTAAAAAAAACAAGGAAAGGGGTCTCATTTGGGGTCTTGTCTCTAAACCTCTAAACCTATAATCGCCCCTGTGATAAAGCTTTGCTTTATCTATCCGTTTTACATTATGTTGGGAATGGTGGGACTCACCTTCAACGAAAACAGCCTGCAGTAAGTGATTTTAACCAGCAGGGGGAGCATGTTTACTACTAACGTTTCATATTGTGCGGTTCTGCAACTCAGAACAGTGACTAATCGGAAGACTATGAATATGTACAGAAAGAGTCAATTTAGACCTCCCATGAATCCTAATGTATGATTATAATCTCTAACCATGCTATGAGATCAGGAGAATATATTGTACCCTGTATATGTGATTAATGTGTTCCATTCAAAGTTGGAAACTGTACGCTGAATGTTGTATGTATAATTGTAAGACAAACAATGTGTTCCCCTTTGGAATTACCTGTATTGCAGAGATGTTTATTGGCTCACAGTTAGATAAACTAAACTTATCCTGCAGATACTACACAAATGAAAAACCACAGGTTAACTAAAACACGCGCAGATAAGACATGGCTGAGCTTTTGATAGAAACAAAACAGAAGTTAAGTAGTGTGAAAAGACACGTCCAACATCAAAACCAGATCAGAATTCAGAATTCTAGAGATCTGTTTATGGGGAAAAATGCCAGAATGGTTAAAATCCTCTCCACTGTAAGGAGCTCAAGGAAATATTTCTCTAATATTTATTAAATACAATTATTTTGATAGCTTGAATGACCATGTCAGTTATTAAAGATGTTTGTATGTGTATAGTTTGTTATGAAACATTAATACAAGTTCAAGTGTGGCATGGTGGTGTAGTGGTTAGTGCTGCTGCCTCCAACCTTGCCACTATCTGTGTGGAGTTTATGTTCTCCTCAAAAAAAATCTTTGGTTGGTTGTCATCTCTAAGGCATCCCGGAGTGAGTGAGTCAGTGGATCCATGTGAAACTGCAATGGGCTTATAACCTAGCTAGGGTTGGCTCCTGCCTTTTACACCATGCTGCTGGATAGCATGTCCTGCCCCCTGCAACCATAAACTGGACTGGAAAGTGAGGAACATATTAAGGGTTTGCAATGTTTTCTTTGCAACTGTATCCATTTAGCATAACATTGCAAGATTCTATTATAGTGGAGAAAGATAGATAGTTTTATGTGCATATTCAATTGTAGTGTTTTCATATTATTATATATTTAAAAGGAGCTGTTATTGTAACTGCATTAGTAACATTTCTCTCACAAATTAAGAGTTTTAATCAAAAATCAAAGTGACATTTTCCTGCTAGCTTTGCCAAAAGTCTAGCTTCTAATGCTAAGGTGTACAGCTCTGGAGGAAAATGAGACCACTCAGTTTTCTTAAAATCACCATATCTACATGTATGGCAGTAATTACATTCCAGTATCTGATGAATTCCAGCAAACATCTCATTCTACTGAGGTACTGATTAGGTGATCTCCTGAAGAAAATCTTAATTGTTACGGAAAATCACAAGACCTGAGAGGTGTTGTTAAATTTTGATTTCTGAACTTTCTGAAGCTAAAACATTAGTGTTGTTTTGTAAGAAATGAATATAAATGTACTTTCTTTGTATTATTATTTATATGACTAATCAAGGTCTGAAAAATCATTAAGTTGTCTTTTACAGCAAATAAATTTAGTTGTCATTGCTGCAAAAAATGTCAGTAATTTCTAGAATAAAACAAAAATGCTCCTAACAACAAGTCATAACACCAAAAAGGATGTTTAGGATTTTTAATCATCTAACAAATGGTTATTAATTTTAATTGTTTGTTATTAAGCTTACAGTTTATTTTCTGTCATAATAATTATTAACATAGGATCATATAGTTTGTATAAACTCTAGACTGCAACTTTCTATTTGGTATCATTAAGTAAGGGAAATGCTTATGGTTTACTCAATTAGAAATATTTGTTTTTTTATAGTTTGTATTTGTAGTTACAATAAAAAATACTACATTTTAATTTAATATTCTTGTGCATTTAGACTACCAATAACCTATTCACAAATCTGTCTTTGACAAATAATGATGTATATACAATATACATATACAATGCTGTTATCATAATTATTAACATTTAATGTAGAAATAAATCATGAGTATATGTAAACGGTGTGTTTGGCTGGTAAAACCATTTACAAGTGTTTAGTATGTGTTTGTATGCCTCTTCAAATATAATGCTCTTTTAATGTTCTTTAAAAAACGTACCCTCCGCAGGGACTGGCCTAAAATATTACTTAAAGCTTATGTAAAATTAACATTGTTCTGTGTTTATTTATTTCCTCCCCCCCCCCCCCCAATGTGTCATGTTTTCACTATAAAGGACTGCGTAAATGACTCGTGAATCAAGTTTCCACAATCTTCTAAAGTTTATTTTTAAAAACATAAAACACTAAACATAAAAAACATTGTCAGAGTGTAAACATGATACACAATCTCACAAATAAATTAAGTTACTACAGAGTCCAGTTCCCAGTATCCTCCATTGTATCTCTCCTCAGTGGGCTGTACTGTTGTGTTTATTAGAGTAACCTAATTGCAGCTGAGGCACTGTCAGCCCTTCGCAGCTCGTCTCTAGGTGCAGGTAACTGTGTCTGTGCAAACAACCAGTCCAGTGGGTCTCTCTGGCTGCTGAAGCAGTTTGATAGTTCATCCAGAGTCAGTGTTGAGGCATGTGAGCGTGGGGTTCTGCGGGAGAAGTGAGAAGAACTGCTAGTGATTGAATGTTTCTCCAAAGACTTGGAAAAGAGACGAGGCCTCAGAGTCCGTGTAACCCTGACAGGCCCATATGCAGGCTGGGCCAGCTCTTTAATGGAGTTGACATATTCCTCCAGAGAAGGTAAGGGGCTTCCTGGCTGAGAAGCATCCTCATAGGTCTCTGTTATCGTGGGTAGCTGAGGCATGGATAAGCACAGTCTTCTCAGCTTCATGCTAGAGCGAGATCAAATTAATTCAGTTCCGTTACCTCTGCATCTGGACAGAATCAGTTTATCTTGGATGAAAATGTCTTTGAAATCAAAGGGAGCTCTCACCTGTACTGACTGGGCTGATTGTAGTTTGTAGTGATGAAGTCCTGAAGCTGTTGCTTGCTCTTAGTGTGTTCTGACTAACCTACTCTACAGCACAACCTTATATACTGGTGCTGGGTGTAAGCCAAGGCTCAGAGCACTAAATTTAGCCATGCACTGACCTCGCCCTCAAGAGGAAGTGTGTGTGTGTGCTGGGCTGAGCGGGTGGCGGAAGCTCTGGCGTGGCAGCTGACCGTAGTTCACTTCTGCAGCTGCCATGACTGTTTATATTTTGGACCAGATAATGAAGCATTCAGCTCTCCACCTCGACAGGAACTGAGTATATGCCCACAGGGATCCATTTACAAATAGTTTTGGTGGGTTTTGAATCCTCAGGCATCGGTTTCATTTTTGCAGTGATGACTGATTATTTTTGTATGACTCAGAATTAACCAGAACATTTAAGCATTTGCTTGTAAAGTGATGTTAACTCCTAAGTCATTGACCTTGTGATGTTTCTGTAAACTGTGAGAAGATAAACCAATACCTTCCACCTACTATATGGACTTTTGTCAAATTATTCAATGTAAGAAGGTCTAGGGTGGTATATGTAATCTGCTTGTTGTGTAACAATCCGTAATGAAGCAGCTTTTGACAGTATTCCAGGGGAAAAAACTTTCTCAGCATTAAATGTGATAAGAACATTCAGGATGTTTCTACATCCTTGGGAACAGACTGTTTGGCTTAGAATGTGGTAATGCATGTATATGTATGTGTGTATTTTTGTATACAGATTAATGAGAAAAAGACCTGGCCTGTTGCTCAGTGGTCCAAAATCTCTTTCCATATTTAAACCAAATTTTGCATGTTATTTCGAAATCATGGTCCTAGTGTCTGGAGGAAGAGTGGAGAAGCACAGAATCCACATTGCTTGAAGTCCAGTATGAAGTTTCCACAGTCAGTGGTGATTTGGGGAGCCATGTCATCTGCTGGTGTTGGTCCACTGTGTTTTCTGAAGTCCACAGTCAACACAGCCATCTACCAAGAAATTTTAGACGTCAAATTTCAAAGTCAAATTTATTTGTATAGCGCTTTTTACAATGGAGCATTGTCTCAAAGCAGCTTCACAACTTATGTTATTCCCAATTTAAACAACAGTGGTAAGGAAAAATTCTCTAAATGTTAATAGAAAGAAACTTTTGGAGGACCAAGACTCAGAAAGGGGCCCATCCTCCTTGGGCTTAAAGGTATAAAACAAATTGGGCTAAAATAAATGTTAGAGTACTTCATGCTTCCCTCTGCTGACAAGCTTTATAGAGATGCTGATTTAATTTTCCAGCAGGACTTGGCACCTGCCCACACTGCCAAAGGTACCAAAAGTTTCTTCAATGACCATGGTGTTACTGTGCTTGATTGGTCAGCAAAATTGCCTGATCTGTATCCCATAGAGAATCTATGAGCTATTGTTAAGAGGAAGATGAGACACCAGTCCCAGTAATACAGGTGACCTGAAGGCTGCTATCAAAGCAGTCTGGTCTTCCGTTAGACCTGAACAGTACCACAAAATGATTGTCTCCATGACACGCCGCATTGATGCAGCAATTCATGCAATAGGAAAAGCTTTATGGCAGTTTCTATGGACTATAATGGTCCTTCATTTGCTTCAGCTGTGATGTCTATATAAACCCCACCCATGAAGGAATTTAAGGTGAGTTGTAATCATGGGAAAGACAAAGAAGCTTGGGTGGTAGATGAGAGCAACTGAACTCGCTTAAAGATTCTTGAAGACGTTTCACCTCTCATCCAAAAAACTGAAGAAGCCTTTCGGATGAGAGGTGAAACGTCTTCAAGAATCTTTAAGTGAGTCCAGTTGTTCTCTTCTACCACCCAAGGTTACAATGACCTGGAAAACTGAGAATCTTCACAGACAAAGAAGCTTCCACTAAAGCTGAGAAAGGAGATTTATTTCATCACAACAAAAGGGCCTTGGGTATAAGAAGATTTCCAAAAAATATAACATCCCAAAGAGACACCATTGGGAACATTATAAGGAAGTTTAAAACTTATAAAATAGATACAAACCTGTCTGGCTGTGGAAGAAAGCCCAAAATTTTATCAAGCGTCCTTAGCAACATAGTCAGGACAGCTAAGAAAAACCCCATGCGAGTGCAAGACACCTACAGGATGACCTGATGATGAAGGCTGGAACAAGTGCTTTAGTAGCAACATGCATTAAATAAACAATAACTTCATGGCCAGACTCCAAGACTCACTCCACTCTTAACCACAAGGAACATCAAAAGTCGACTAGAATATTCAGGAGGAATTTGGATAAGGCTACAGTGTTTTGGGAGACAGTTCTGTTGGCTGATGAAACCAAACGAACTGCGAAAGGCCAGGCTTATGAGCAGAAGAATACCATCCCCACAGTCAAGCATGGAGATGGGTCATGATGATGTGGTCTGTTTTTCTGCAGCAGGAACTGGCAATCTTGATTATGCATCATGGATTCTCAGAAATACCAGGCCATTTTATAGAGGAAGGTGACGCCATCTGTTGGCGAATTAAACCTTGGCAATCACTGGACAATGATCCTACGCTTAACCAAGTCAACCAAAGTTTGTTTGAGAAAAAGATCCTGCAATGTCCTGGAGTGACCTTCTCAGTCACCAGATCTAAACCCGATTGAAAATCTTTGTTGGGATTTAAAGAAGGCAGTCGCAGCACAGAAGCCATCAAACATCCCTGAACTAGAGCCTTTTACACATGAAGAACGGGTCAAGATTCCAATTGAGAGCTGTAAGAAGCTTGTTAGTACTTACCAAAAATGTTTGTTGGAAATTTATAAAAGCTAAAGGATGCTCCACAAAGTAATAAAGCAGGGGGGTTGAATAATAGTGCACATGGACATGTGTTCAAAGAGTTACATTCTTCATTTGAACTTCAAAGCCAAGTCAACTTCTGTTGTCAAAATAACTCACATATGTATGAGTAAATACTTTGTTGTTTAATGAGGATTTTTGTCATCCAACCATCACTATAATTTGGAATTGAGGGTGATTAATAGTTCTGATTTGTGTGTGTGTGTGTGTGTGTGTGTGTGTGTGTGTGTGTGTGTGTGTGCGCACGTTTCAGGAAGGAGACAAGGTGAATAAGATATGCTAAAGCTAGAATGTACATCAGTGGTTTATCCACTATTAGATCCAGTCATTGACGATGTTATACATTCCCCTTTATGCCATTGCTAAAACAACAAAAATAATGGAGACCTAAGACTGGCTGTTTGTCTATGGAAACCCAAAATAAGCTCTTATCAAGCAGGTTGTGTTGTTACAATGAAGGACAGACCATTTCATTACCTATTGTGCATTTCATAATATAATCAAACGTAGTAAAATATTTTTGCTCTGAAATTGGATAAATTGTGATAATCATGATTTATGGATCAAGCAAAATAAGCATGAGTATTGTGTAGCCATTATGTCACCTTGGATGATTTGTGTTTCTGTTAGCTAAATAGGATTCGGAGAAGACTATATTTGGTGTTGGAGTTTAATCTGCCTGGTGATTAACTTGGTGACTGAAGTCTTATCCAGCTAGTTAATTCCTGATTGGATTACACATGGACTCTCATGGCACACTTGTACTCGGGTCCTTCTGTACTATTCTAAGCCCTGAAATGGTACAAAGTGATATAACTTTCTAATACTGTTATAGTGGACATTTAATGGTGGAGAGTCAGAAAAGCTTATTTTGAGGAGCTGCTCAATTGTCACAGAAGTACCATGCAATAGATCATTAAACCAACCATTGCATGGAGTGTCTTTAACAGGAGTTGCTAACCATTAACAATACTGTCTTTCATAGATGAAACAAATACATCTTAATGAAGCTGTGTTACTGTGTAAATTTCTTATCAGACTGACAGTATAACCCATATGACCTATATTAGGTATAATGAGAAATGTTTTGTAATCCAGAAACTCTTTTGCATATCTTGTATTTCTTAAGAAATGTGGACGTGACCTGGCACAGCACTGTGGAAACCAAGTCCTGATTCAAAGTCACATTACAAGACATGACCTAATGTAGATCGTCTCAATTGGACAATTTCCAACGTGACTTTCCACTGTTATACTGTTTCAAACCTCAGACCACTGCTTTCTAGCACGTAGACTTGAAACAGAGTTGTGCTGGGCACTAGCCAACAGGACTTCCTTAATCTGATGGAAGAATTAACAATTATTATTTCTTGTTTCACTGTAGGAAAAGGGCGAGTTGATCGTGGAGGGTTTACTCAACATCTCCTGGGGACTAATGAGACCAATCAGGCTGCAAATGCAGGATGACAATGAGCGATTCCACGTTGCAGAATCATGGACAGAAATCCCAATGAGAAAACACAGGTGGGTGGGACAGGATTAGCAAGTGATGGTCTGAATGCTGCGCCCATTACTACATTTGGCCATAATGCCATGTAATTCTCAGGTCCTCACTCCTTTGTCATCTCAGTGAAAAACATGATTGTTAAAAAAAGCTACATTTAGCATTCAAATACCAATAATGTGTGCAACCAATTATATGTGTGCAGTTATGACTGTAACTTAAGCCATATGTTATTCATCAGCCCCCGCTTGACGTGTATTATTGGTAAGAGGCCGTTATCGGACCACCTCTGACCTGGTATGATTTTTCCTGTGAAGTGGTCATGATATGGTTAGTCTATGTTGTTCTGGTACGTGTAAAATATATCAGGTTCAAGGTATACTATTTCATGCATTTTTATGGGGAATTTGTTAGACGTCCTGTACATCCTTACCAGTGGTCTCGGTCTGACCAGAGTTTTGCAGTTAGCTGTATGGTTTAGTAATTGACTATTCTCAACCCATCGATAAGGCTAAAGTGATTAAAATTAAAGTTACATATATGCCTGATAAACAAACATTTCCATGCCACTACTATATCACTATCACTGATATATTAAGAATGCTACCTGATCAGTGTAAGTCATATAGTGCCTTGCAATTATGACCCTTGTCATACAAACTTTTTCACATTTTTTTCACATTACACCCACAAACTTAAATGTTTGTTATTAGGATTTTATGTGATAGCACCACATAAAGTAACAAGTGTTTTGTGAAGTGAAAAAATGATGCATGGTTTCAAATTTTTTTTATTAAATAAAAAGTGTGGTTTGCATTTGTATACAGCCCCTTGTAGTCTCATACCCCTATATAAAATCCAGTGTGACCAATAGCCACCTAATTAGTAAACAGAGTCTATATGTGTGTGATTTATTCTCAGTATAACTAGACCTGTTTTATGAAGGCCTCATAGTTTTTTTAGAGAACATTAGGGATTAAACAGCATCCTGAAAACCAAGGAACACACAAGACATGTCAGGAATAAAGTTGTGGAGAAGTGTAAAGCAGGGTAAGGTTATAAAAAAATATCCAAAGTTCTGAATTTCTGACAGAGCACTGTTCAATCCATCATCTGAAATTGGAAGGAATAGGTAGAGGGTGTGCTGAACCGAAGTTGAACTTCTTCACCTAAATGCTAAACGCTATACTACCCCTGGAAAAAATTATGGAATCACCAGCCTCGGAGGATGTTCATTCAGTTGTTTCATTTTGTAGAAAAA
>JAVSBU010345759.1:0-10342 GCA_033118015.1 Loricariichthys derbyi | reverse complement strand
TATGGAAGTAGTTGGTGTGAGGACAGAGGATGCAGAGGACAGAGTGAGATGGAGGAGGATGACTCACTGTGGCGACCACAGAAAAGGGAAAAGCTGAAAGAAGAAGAAGGGTGATGGTGGCAAGGAAAAACCTAAAACGATATAAGAAAGAAACATTGGGAGGACCAAAACTCAAAAAGGAACCAAACTTTCTTGGGCCGCTTAGATTTTATATATATATATATATATATATAAGAATAAAACTAAGTTATCTAGTTAATAAGTTTATAGTAATAGTTTAAATGAACAGAAGCTAAATAAATATTAACAGAAAACATATAATAAGTAAAATAATGTATAATAATATGTATACATGAAATATGATGGGTATAATAAAATAGAGAATATAAAACTATAGCATAATAAGACATTAGTGAAAATAAATAATAATAATACAGAATAGAATAACGTAAAATTTTCATATTGGCATGAGTGCTAATGGATTGCTCTCCAAGACCATCCACAGACTTTATATTGAATTTAGGTTAGGGCTCTGACCAACACTCAAGGACATTCACCTTCCGATCCCTATAACCTGCTTTGGTGTTTCCTTGGCAGTCTGTATAGGGCCTTGTCATGCTGCAAAGTGAGCCATCTGTATATTTTTTCTTCGGCAGAGGGCTGCACATTTTCAGGATTTCAGCATACATAGAAGCATTAATTTACCCTTCAGTCCTGTCCATGTCAAACACAAAACCCCCTGCAACAGTGTTTCCACCATCATGCTTCATAGTAGGTTTGGTGTATTTTTGGTGGTGTATTTCAGCAGAAATTAAATTCGGTGTGACACTTTTCAGAAGGGCTGCTTTCTTGCCTGCCATACAGGCTAGGTTGGTGCAAAGCTTGTGATTGGTGTCTAATGTACATATCGATTCGGTTAGGCTCGGTTATCCATTTTGGAGGTACAGTAGTGGACAGTTAATCTTTTTGTATCTGTCTCCTTGTGTTTTCTACCACTTGAAAGCAGATTTCCAGCCATGGAAAATTATTTGCGTAATCCTAAACTACCAGTAGTGGCATCCTTTAAGGTAAAGCTAGTTTGTTCTAAAGTATTTAAAACCACTAGGACTGATGGTGTTAGGATTTGTCACCTGGAAGTTGATTGGTTGTACCTGAGCAAGTTTTTACAAACCACTCCTTGGATACATGCAATAAACAGTAATATGGTTCATAAATTCTTTTAAATGAGAGATTTTTAATATTTTAGCTTCCAATCTCTTACATCACCGATGATGTGATAGCTGGTAGGTTAAGAGTTCAAATCCGAGTACTGCTCTTTTTGGGAACTTAAAAATAGTCTCAACTTGAGTTGTATTATAAAAGAGCATTTTATAGGTCACTGATGTCTATTTTGGATAATTATTTACTATACATGATTGTGTCCTGTAAAATGTTAGAATGCAATCTGTCACAAGTGTTTCTGCACATGTGCAGTTAAATAAAATCAGATAGAAGGTTACATGCACAGCATAACCCGATTACTGAGCTCAAATCCAGATGGCTTTATCAGATTTCTCTAAATCCGATAAGGGACTTAGTCTGACTTAAGGTACTGGAGTATGGTGCTTCCATTACCACTTGCATAGTCAGATAACAGTTGAAATCCAATAACGATTGTATTATTAATGTGGCTGTAAATACATTTGGGTGGAATGAGACGAATTCATTCTGAATATGAGCATTTCCCTAGAACTGTTATTAGGGTGTAAGGAATATATCACTACCAGCACTTCAGGGGTAGACATCATAAGCAAGTTACAAAATTAAATACATATGTCATATATCTACATATCATATATTTACAGTATATACATAAAAGTGGTACATAACACAACAAATGAGTGCATATGATAGCAAACCAGTCTGTAAACATGGTGTATTCTGTGAAACTAATGCATGTCTGTGACATATTGGAGGCACAGACAAACGCGGAGTACAAAGTAATATTTATTATACAAACGACGCACTGTAACCGAAGAAGAACGCAAAACAAACAAACACTAAACACACGGGGCTAGGCAGAATCGTAGTCACCAGAAGGATAGTAATCACCAATAACCCGGAGTAAGTAGAGGCAGAACTCGGAGTCGAAATAAGCAGGCAATAGGTCAAAATCCAGATAATCCAAACACAATCGAATATGCTCGGTAAGGCACGTAAAGTGGCAATACTTCGCACCGTAGCACGAGAGAACCCAGCTTAAGTAGAGCGCCTGCTCAAAACTCAGGTGACGGCACTTTGTTAATCACCTGGTTCTCTCGTGCTACCCAGAAGCCTGGTTGAAGGGAATCGCAGTTCCCTTCAGAGCCTTGTGTTACAATGTCTTTGGATTGTGGAAAGAAACTGGAGCACCTTGAGTAAACCCATGCAGACAGGGGGAAAACACGCAACTTTACACAGGCTAGAGCTCTGAGGTGACCGCACTAACCACTGCACCATCATGCCACCAGGAAAATTTTAGAAACTCCGAACTTTGGTGTCTCCATGAGAATGAGATAAGCACCTTTGAGTACGACATATGACTGTGCCCTCTGGTACTCAGAAAATGCAACTGCATTTGGTAGCATCATAAACAAGAATACATTATCCCATTTAACAATGCACTCCATTTTTGCACAGAAATGCGCTAACTTCTGTGCCACCGTACCAGCCGACTGTAAAAGAAAGTCCTGGTAGTCTATAAGTAGTTGTTTCAAAGCTTTGAAGTGTGTTTTGTCCTGCTGCTGTATGAATCCTCCTTACAAAGATCTAAACAACCACTTTCACTAGTGCTCTCATACTGTTGGCCCCCACTGTGTACACACACACACACACACAGACCCTTACCAGGGAAAGCAAATGGAAACAGACTGATACAAAATTAATTTTCCCTTGTTTTATCTTCGCTTGGCCTGGTCAGGGTTGCGCTTACTCAGCTCAAGTAGATTTAAACTCTGGACACAGCAGGGGATGCTGTTATAGCACTGGAGGTGCTCAGAAATGGACAATCGTGTGTCTGTGAGACCCCAGACCCAACCAGAAGGCACCATTGGGACGTGAACCTGGGTCTCCACAGTGATGGACTACTGATCTGCTGCTGTGCTGCCTGAGGGCCCCTAGGAATATTTCTGAAGAAGAAACATTCATAAGGGAAGTGAGGAGAAAAAAATCCTCTCAGCTGACAATTTGTGACATTTGGAGGCTGTGATTTCTTCCAAAGGGGGCGTTACTACACAGTGACTTACAGGATGCAGTGCAGGCGTGAGAAATGTTGGTGAATGCCATTAGCCCTTCATATTTATAAAGCACAGATGCCTTATTATAGTGTGGCCTATTATACAAAAAACTGTTAATATGCAGCTGCAGTTTTTGACCTTGCTGAGCTTATTAACACTGGCTGTCTGGACAAAATGGTGATTTGTTAACTGGGTTACTGGGCACCAGGCAGCACGTAGTATGTCCACTATTTTCTTTTGAGTTTTACCCTTTGCTGTCTTCAGTTTTAAGTGCTAAGAGTTCACTTCACACCAACTCAGTGTTAACACCTTGGGTTGAGATAAATGCTGGTGTGGTTACAATGGATGTGCAATGCACTGTCTGTGACTATGTAAGACAATTATGCAACATGAGTAGGATTTTGATCAAATATCTTAATTTACACTGTAATATTTACATTGGTTCATTTGATAGAATCCAAACATGCCCATATATTCAAAATTATGATACATAGCAACTAGTTTATTGAGAATCACGTACAGATCTGAAATTAGCCAGAACTTCCACCGTTTTGTCTGCATTCTAAACCAAATACTGTAATCCAGTGGCGGACCTAGGCCTTCAGTAATGCTCCGTCTGAATCAAGCCGCCCCTCAAAAACACATTTATGGTTATAAAAACCATCTTAATATGCAGAAATACAGTATAAACAGCGTTTGAATCACATATAAATAACTCCTGTATCCACAACAAATGCCTTTATTGAATAGACAAACCAGCGGTGAACAAATCTCCTTCTACTGCAGCTACAGCCATCAAACACATTAATAATAACGTCATAAACTTACAATACTATTTAGGAAAATCGCAACATTTTACTCACCAAAAATATGGATTATTTGTAAACAAAATCCATCCTCCTCTCTTTCCTCTTTCCTCAAATACTTCAAATACTCTGTCATACATAATAATTACACCATCCTATCTAATCAATGGGTCTGAATATGGTGATGTTGCCGTACGTCTTCTAGAAAGCCCTAGTGACAACAACTCAAAATCTGATTGGTTGAAACAACAGTTTCATCAAAATTTATTTAGTTAGAGGGCCTGCAGTAAAGATTGTGAAGGCCTCCGGGCAGACATTGACATTAACCCTGCCTGGAAACGAATGATGGCTGAAATTTGATTGGTTAAAAGGCTTTAAAAGGCTTCCTTCCTTTCAAACACAATTAGAGTCACAACCAAGCTGCTACCGGTAATAAGAAGTTTAGGTATGTTCTGTAAATATTTATGTAAATTTAAATAGTATGTCATGGTCATTTTCAGAATAAAAGCAACACAGATGTATTGCATGCACAGCATAAATATTTATCCATTTGTGTTTATGACTGACGTACCACGGGCCGGACAGTGATACCCCAAGAGCCATATGTGGGCCACGGGCCATAAAATGTCCAGGTCTTGGTTTGATGCGAAATGATGTAAGTTTCTCATATTTGTTGGAAAGTTATTGAAAAAATATTCAAAACGACTAAAAAAGTACCCTGTAAATCCACTTGGAATTGATTCTGACCAAATATTCAGATGTGCCTCATGAAAATTTCTTCAAGTATTACAACATTTATTTTAGTTGTGTTAGTGAAACAGTGGAATAAAAAAACTGACTAAAATAACACTGTAATTAGCTTAGTATTTACCATTATTCAAAGGTCTATCAACTCCCACATATTATGCCATGAACCCATTTGAGTGTGGCAACATTTAAATGGTAATTAGGCTCAGGTGTTCATCACTAGAATTAAAGCAGACACAGCGTCGCCCGGTGCTATAAATGTGGTATGCAAACGTTTAGAAGTGAGTGTAGCAACTGTAAGACCAAAGCATGAATTATTCCTTAGCAGATTGTCAGTGTAAGAGACATGGTGGGGGTGTAGTGCAAGTATACAGAGCACTGAGTCACCACTGCTGTGCACCAGTCTGGACACAATGTGAGGTCCAGTCACTGAATTACAAACACGACAACCTGAAAGGCAAAGGCCTCACAGCAGCAGCAGTAACAATGGATACCACAGTTTTTATGAGCCCCCCCCCCATAACATTACTGCAAGACTCACTCTGAGATGTCCCTTGCCGTTTTCTCCAGCAGGCACCAAACAGGTGCTGGACTTAATGACACTGCTCCCCATATGTTTTTAAGGATTTTTGAGAGAGGGCTGTGAAATATTTTGGCTTTACATTTTTGCTGTGAGACTCAGAAGGTAATGGAGCATAGCTTATCTGCTCAAAATGATCAATAATCCATTAGAGGAGCAACAAAGAAATTCTGGTTGAGGATTTGGACCTTGGCATTGAACACCTTGGTTATGGTTTGATAAATTGCCTCTGCATGTGTGAAGAAGAAGCAGAGAGCAGTCCTTCATAAATTGCATGTTGTACAAAGCACCCAGGGAACTGTACCAGGATGCTAAAAAGATCATGTAGTAATTATAGCATTTTACCATTTAACATATAATTAAGATTTGTTGAAGATTAAGTTACTTGATGAATATTAATTACCCTTATTAATAAACTTCAACCACTTACCAAATACAGACAGACATCAACATTCTGTCATTCGCTTTACTCTTACTACTGACCTTCAAACTATCCCATATCTCATGTTGATGTTACCATACAAACACACTATCCAGTGATGCTCACCATAATATCAGTGTTCATCACTAGGACATAACTGGTTAATCACTAAAGGAGAGACTCAGAATGATTAAAGCAGCACACTAATTACTTAGTATTGACTGTTTACTGAACTCTGATGTCATTTGAGTTACAGCCTACTACAGAAGGGTTAAAAAGAAATATAGTTCTTTTCCAAACCTGGTATACCTTTGTTATTGGAAGAGAGACACATGGTTGTATGGCGGCTCTCATGGAGTATTAAATCAATGCCAAGCTTATGGATGACCGCTGTCCCTTGTGTTTTTCGCCCAGTCAGCGATGTGCCGTTCTCATTCTCTCTCTGAATGGCGAATTGAGCTGAAGGGTCTAGGCCAGCGAGATGACTCTTTACTCAGATCATGTTGATGTAGGGCCCATCTCGCTCGGCTGCTCCTGAAGATTAGATGTGCTTTGGTCTGGCGACTATTTCCGGAGGGAGATAAAAAAAAAAAAGCAGAGAAACAATCGAAAGTGTTTTTGCCATGCACTCCTGGATGTTGACTCCGCTGGAGTGATTTGTTGTGGTGCAGAGCTATATTTCTCAGCTCTTTTGTGTCGCATACCTGCTGTGGTGGTGGAGTTGCCTATTCCCAGTAAGGCAGCCATGTAAGAATGTTTGTGTCGTAATTGCATTCGTCCTCGAGCCTTTTCGTCCATTACATTATAGATTTTCTCCGTGGGATGAGGAAAAAATGCTGCTCGTGAACACTTCCCAGAGGACAGATTATCTGCTACAACGGTGTTAAGGTCCATTGTTACAAAGATGACTAATGACGTTATACGAGCCACAAATCTGATTAGGCCCCACGCTCAGAATAACCTGACAGAAATGGAAATTGTTCATTTGCATAGCAAGCTTGCATTCACTGCTACTATAGAGGCACATCTAGGATTCTGCTCCCTATGGCTGTGCAGAATGCTTGCTAATTCAAATTTTGTCCTCACCTTCTGCAGAGAAATGGGCTGCAGCCTTGGCGCTTGTCCTGACAGTTTAAGAGTGAGCCGGTATTTTTGCTAACAAGGGTTTCACACAGTCCCGATATGTGGGAGTTGCACCAGGCCACAGGCGATAAATTACCCACATGCATAACGCCTGTATTTCTCCCAGCAGTGTGCGTCTGACTGAGACGAGCACATGGCGAATGTAGCACTGCAGCTGCCTGCTCCTCATCCCACGCTCACGCTTCAGCAAGCAGCTCCGGCAGAAGATCTCTGCATGCTGCACAGTGTCATAACTCGGTGACTGATGTCTGTATCCGAGGCCATTCTCGCTCCCTCAAACTGCCACTCAGCACTGTACTAATATGATTTATTCATTCGGCATCAAAGGCTCAACGAAAGATCACTCGGTTACGTGCAGAGTTAAAGTGCACAAAAAAGTCAGAAAAAACTTCTTCTGACATACGAGGCTATCCTAATCACTTTAGTGAGTGATGCTAACTTTATGTTCTTCATTTTCCAAAATAAAAATGAATTCATTATACACATATCTGTATTCATACAAAACAGAAGCTGAGCTAATGAAGATAAAAAAGAGTCAATAAATGTGCAATCAGAAGGTACTTAAGCATAATTATTCAAAATACATGTGGATCTAAATTATTATCACCTTGGTAGCTGCTACTAAGCACTATAATGAAAAAAAAAAAAAAACGCATAATAATTAATATTTTTGCTTAGTATTGAAAACATCATTTCTGTTTTAAAGGCATTTATTTTTAATTAAAAGGAAACGGTTGTCTTTCACACTGGACAAATATGTCCCTTTAACTTTATATCTCTAATATCTACATTCCCATATTTTTATTTTAGGGCTATTCAACATGACACAGATAAGAACATGCACGTAAATGTTTTAAATAGTGGGGACTACCAAAAGAATATTATTATTATTATTATTATTATTATTATTATTGTGTGCACAGCTTGGTGCAAGTTTGTCTTTCTGTCGTTGTGGGAACTTTCATAGTATTACTGTAGGTAATTATAGTAAACCCCCCGTAATCGTGGTTCTGCTATCATGGATTCACGCAATCGTATTTGGCAGCAGATGTTGTGGGTTGAAGGTTGCATTCTTTTAGGCATAAATTGAGCAAGATATAGGAACTATGAAACATGTAACCTTATTATGTTCCTCTAAGGTTATGAATCTTTTTAACCGTAGGCACCAGATCCATCAGCAGTAGCCACCACCAGCAACTTGCATCCCTTTGTGACTATATGGTATATATCTATCCAAATGCAGGAACTCGGTCGGGTAAAACTACACTCAACAGTCCGTTACAAAGATGGACAAGTCTTAGTCCCCTACACAAGTTCAGATTAAGTAAACAAGTGCTTTGTGCGGTCACCAAATATCTTTGATCCTGCCCGCAGATTCTGCTTTTCTGGAGTTTACATGTCTTTGCTGTATTATGTCTCCATGTTAATTCAATAAATGTGTGAGCTATAACAGATTCTGATTTGTGTCATTTGAAAAAAAGGTATGCATCCATTCCTTTATCGCCCAGTAAAATACCTGTCAGCATGCGTATCTCTGTTTTCATCTGCCTATTAAGTGTTTCCTGTGTTTGGGATTGCCCACTCAACTGATGCTCTGCAGATCTCAGTATGGTTCCTGCATGTTGATAAGGCCAGGCATTAGGGAGTAATCGGCAGAAACATTAGGACTGTGTCACTGGCGTTCCCTGCAGACTAATCCACCCATACCATCAGACATGTTTAAAGCCAGCATGGGGTGAGGGAGGAAAAAAAAGCTTGATTGTGGCCATTTCATCTGATTATTCATAAGCCATTATGATAATGGAGGCTACGCTAGTTAGTTTAGCACAGTCTGATGATTCTACCTGGCTCAAGGCTCAGGCAGACTGTGAGCTTCACTAGTCAGCAGCAATTCTCCACTGGACATGCAACAGGGAATTTGCTTTATTCCACTGATTTGTGCACGTTTTGCTAAATAAATATGTTGAAGAGCCCTTCTAAAAGGCAAGTACTTGACGGAGTTTTACATGCTGCAGTACACATAGAGGATTGATGATGGAATTTAGGATTATATCTACTGCTTACAACTCTGTTATATAAAATAATGTCATAATTGAGTCGATGCTACGGAGCGCTATTTATGATGTCTAGTTTATGACACAATACTTATGCATTAACATGTATTTAGCAATATAAATATATTGTGTAATAACTAAATAAAAATACTATAAATATATATTTTACTACAGTGTTACCTTTTATTCATTTATTTTTTCCAGAAGGCTAGTCAGGTGCCAAAAATGATGAGTATTGAGCATTTTTCCCAAAAGGAATAATGTAAATTGAATTAATCCTTTCCAGACGCCCAGAAAATCCACAGTATATAAGGCATTAGATGCATTGTTGGAGTTATATTGTACAGGAGCTCCATGACTTAAGATGGGGTTACATTCGAGCAAATCCATAATAAGTTACATTTATCATTAACCAAAGAGTTTAATATAGTCTATACTGTATCGTAGCAGTGCTAAGATTAATTAAACTGGTTTTATAAAACGTGCATGAACCTAACACAAAGCGTTTTATGATAGTGTTGAAAATCTTGTGTTATTTACTGAATAATGTATTGAAAGTGAAAAGCAAACGCACAAAGGCTTACTCCATGTTGAACCTACGGCACTGTTTCTAAGCTAATTGCCCAGAAGCATATGAAGGAGATATCACACTGTGCAGAAGCTCAAAAAGTTTTACTTGGCTGGCTGTTATCAATAACTTTCTTAGGACGAATGGTGACTTATTTACACTAAGAATGCTGTACTGTAGATGTAAAAATAAAGAAAACTAAAGCACTAAGCGAGATCTCTGTTGTGAGACTGAATTGTGAATCCTGAGTTGTGCGAGTTGACTCATGCAAGTTTAAGCAAGAGCACATAGTACTAAACAAAGAATTAGTGCTAACGCAAATATTATTCCTCAAAATGCGTTCTGCAGTGGTCAAGTACCGAGGTCCCACCATACTAATAGTCCTGCTACTACAAGTAATAAAATAATAACAATAATTTAATACACATAAAATACTTTTGTACTGTATTTATTCTTGTTCTTGTTATTTTGCTATTGTTATATTATTGTAATTATCATAATTACAACTGTTGCAGTATTAACATTATTAAATAATTAAGTAATTAAGTTAAATAATTACAATAACTATAACACCAACAATATTAGGACTATTACAAATAATTGTTGTATTAAAAATTACAACACATTCATCATTATTATTATTATTATTATTATTATTATTATTATTATTATTATTATTATTATTATTATTATTCTTTCGGCATTTCCCTTTTCAGGGGTCGCCACAGCGAGTCATCCTCCTCCATCCCACCCCGTCCTCCGCATCCTC
>JAVSBU010345751.1:0-10342 GCA_033118015.1 Loricariichthys derbyi | reverse complement strand
TATATACATAAACAATATTTTAATACATAAACATATATAAACAAAAGTGCTTTTTAAAGTCTGGAAGAAAAGCAGGGTTTGTCTGGGATTTGAACCCGAGCCTCCCGCACTATAACCAAGAATAATCCCACTACACAACAGAGCCACTCTGTGGAGTAACGTGGAATTACCTATTTATTAAGAAAATTAAGAAAAAAAACATGCACTCACTTTTTCAGTTCATTCCTCTTCCACAAATCCCTCAGATTCTTCATCCTCGGTGTAAGGTAAACAGAGGTAAACAGGTGGGTGATTTTAGCATCAAGCATGTCCGGCTCTCTCACATCATTATCAGAGTCAACTCATTATCAGACTCAACTCATTGCTGTTACTAGGCTGTTTAGTGATGATTCCGCCCTTTGTGAAAGTTAGAAGAGAATTGAATAGAGACTGTAGAGACGCTTTTACCCGCTGTTCTCTGTTCAATAGAGCAGTTTCTCCCCTAACATTACGTTGAAGCCGAGTCCTATAAAACAGCATTTAGATGCACATTAAAACTCTCAGTGTAGATAGCGTTTGGTCTTCTCTATTTGGTCTTCTTTACTTGGCGCAGATTATCTTCTTGCTTTTTCCACTTCCACACCATTGATTAATTAATGTTGAAATTCCTTGCAGCTGCTCTATTCCCATGTTCTCTTGCATACCTTATAGCCTTGAGTTTGAAATCCACTTCATAAGCATGTCTCTTAACAGGCACCATTTTGGGGTCCTAACAAACACACCATGTAATATTATGTTAAAGTACATTACATCTTACTCTACGAGGCCCCTGACTATGGTAGCCGTAATGTTACAAAAATGAACCCATCAAGCGCTTTGGCTTCATGCTTACCAAAGCCATTCTAAAACATTTTGACATATTTTTGAGCAGGCGCCATTTTGGGTTCCTATGTTATGTTGAAATACATTACATATTACTCCATGTGGCCCCTGACTATGGTAACCAAAATGCTCCTAGAATCCATCAAGTGCTTCAGCTTCGTTGCTTACCAAGGCCATTCTAAAACATTGTGACAGATTTTTGAGCATTGTGTACCACATAAAATCAGTTAGTATGCACAACCAGAATCCATAAATAAGACACACCAGATTATTAGGCGAACTGTCAATTTTTTATCAAATTAAAGGATTTTAAGTGCACCTTACAGTCCAAAAAATATGGTAAATTATATTACCACACAAGAAAGAATTTACCAGTTGGTGCAATACAGTGGACCCCCTGTAAGGGGCCATTAGGTACCAGAACCTTCCGCAAATAATGAGAATTTGTGATTACTTGTAGCTCCCACCCCCATCACCCCTCCGATTCACCATATTTAGAGTCGTAATTTAAGATTTATTTAAATTGGTTTATTTAAGCTTTATTTAAGATGCTTTAACACACTTTGCATGCATTTCTATAAAACTAATAAGTACTTATAAGTATTGTACCGTACTGTACTGATTTTGATGACTACAAATACACACACAATCACAGAGTGTCGTAATTTAAGCTTTACTATATTTAAACTGGGTTAACACACTTTGCATGCATTTCTATAAAACTAAAAAGTACTTATAAATATTGTACAGTACCGATTTTGATGATTTCTCTCAGGGCCGTTGACAGACTTGCTGGAGCCCGGGACATGAAGGCTTCACATGCCCCCTCAATTTTCTAGATTATAATAATTAAAAATAAATAAATGAATATTATTTAAAATTATAATAATTATTATTATTATTAATTATGATTGTTTAATTTTTAATTATAATTAATTGTTATTAATTATTATTATTACTATTATTTAATTATAAATAAATCATTATTTCTAATTATTTTTTAATCCAATTTTCTATCTGGGAACCGCCCCATTCTCCGGCATCTCTCTAAGCTCGCTCCTCTCTCTGTCCCTGTCAATTCCCCCTGTCTCTTCACCTGTGCTGCTCTTCTGGGCTCTTACAGTCAGTGATTAAGAGATAGGTCTCTTCACCACAAACAGATTGGGTTTTAAACTTTACGGTGGTGCAACGTTAGCGGTTGTTATTTATTTACCTTCATCTCTGGGGTTACTGGAGTCAAGCCCCGCTGTCCCTTCCTGCTGACTTATTAAAAAAAAAAAAAAAAACCTCTTCATATACTTTTCTTTCACCTCTAAGATCTTCCTCTCTTTTAAAAAAATTCCGCTGCTGTGCGCCGGCCTCAGTGCAGGACCAAACCATTTTTCTGTCGAACGCAGGGATGTATGCAGTTAAAGGAAAATATGAAGATAGGCAAAAAATACATTTTAATTATTGAGCTGCTTTTCAGTACAAAATTTACTATTAATAAAACAATCTGAGATTATATTATAAATGATAGAATTAAAATATAAAATAAATTAATCGGGCTCATTTATGGGCCCCTCTGAGCCTGATTCCCAGGACAACAGACCCGTTTGCCCACCCCCGTCGACAGCCCTGATTACTGTACATGTAAATCCAACCTTATGCGCTTTGCTTGCTTTTTCAGCGAATTCAGGAGGTTCTTGTATCAATCAATCAATCAATCCCGTTAGCAAACTTAATAGACTGGTCCAGATAAGGATCCCATGCCATGACTTCTTTTAGTGAGCAAAGGGCTTGTGACAGATGCTCCAAATACAGGCAAAATCACAAAGTACGCAACACTATTGAACTAGTCAGGTCTGTGGCTGACTGGTCAGGTCTGTGGTTGAGTAGTCTTTTTAGACTAGTCAGGTCTGTGGCTGACTAGTCAGGTCTGTGGTTGAGCAGTCTTTTTAGACTAGTCAGGTCTGAAAGAGCTTGGAGCGGCTGTGCGTTCGCACTGCGTTACTTATCAATCATTGAGAGCCCGCCTCCAATAAGGAGTACATACATGTGTATGTACATATGTTCAACTGAACATAACTGCAAATGTGTGAATTTTTTCACGAATAACATGTAGTTATGTTCCAGAGAAAAATACGTGATTGCGTGAATCTACGATAGTGGAACCGCAATTACGGGGAGTTTACTGTAGATTCTTAGAAACCCAACAGACACAGCATTTCTTATATGCATACTCTTGAATCTGTGTATTTGAACAATTAAGTGAAAGGGGTATGTTCAAAATAATATCAGTGTCGATTTCAATTAGTGAGGTCACTGATTCTGTGAAGAAACAGGTGGGAATCAGGTGGCCTTTATTTACTTACAGGTGAAGCTAGCATGTTGTGCACACATTTTTCCTTGAAAGTCTGAGAAATATGGGTTGTTCGATACATTGTTCAGAGAACAGTGTACTATGATTAAAAAGATGATTGGAGAGGGTAAAACCTATAAAGAAGTGCAGACAATAATAGGCTTTTCAGCTAAGATGATCTCCAATGCATTAAAATGGAAAGCAAAACATGAGAGACGTAAAAGAAAATGGAAGACTACCATTTGAATGGATCAAGGAATAGCCAGAACGGCAAAGGCTCAGCCAATGATCAGCTCTAGGATGATCAAAGTCAGTCTCAAGTTACCTGTGAGTATACTGTGACAGTTAGAAGATGCCTGTGTGAAGCTAATGTATTAACAAGAAGGCCCTGCAAAGTACCACTGTTAAAGAAAGACATGTACTGAAGCGAATACAGTTTGCCAAACAACACATTAACTGGCCTAAAGAGAAATGAAGAAACATTGTGTGGACTGATGAAAGTAAAATTGTTCTTTTTGGGTCCAATGGCCACAGGCACTTTGTCAGATGACCTCCAAAGCTACAGTACACGCTGAAGACAGTGAAGCATGCTGGTGCAAGCATCATGATAGAGGCTTGCACCAGCTCTTACTATGTTTCTCTTACTATGTGGCCAGGCCTATTTACCACATACATGTGACCAGTTTGCATATATCAAAATACTTGAAGAGGTCATGTTGCCTTATGCTGAAGAGTAAATTCCATTAAAATAGGTGTTTCAAGAAGATAATGACCCTAAACACACCAGTAAGCGAGGAAAATTATGGTTCCAGTTCAATAAACTTGAGATTATGGAGTGGCCAGACCATTCCCTGGACGTTAATCTGATAGAAAACTTGTGGGGTAACATAAAAAATGTTGTTTCTGATGCAAAACTAAGAAATGAAAATGAATTATGGGATGTAGTCAAAGCATCCTGTGCTGGAGTACCAGCTGACAGGTGAGGTGCCAGAAGTTGGTTGACTCCATGCAACACATATGTGAATCAATTCTAAATCAATTCTAAAAAAAGAGAGTACGTATTTGGAGTTTGTAAAGACAAATGCAGACAAAGCTATTTTTTTGAACAGCCCAATGTTAAGTTTTTGTTATTTTCTGTAAATTAGTTTAGAATTACTGTATATACATTTCTCTTCATGTTTTGATTTAGAAAACAGTGTTCAATGTTTTGTTATACTAATTATTAACTACTATATTAACTGTTCTAAAGATTTTGTGCTTATCTCGTGTTTTTAGACACACTGCTATTATTTGGAACATAACTGTACATAAGCTGGAGATCAAAATTAGAGAACAATGTATGAACACCTGATTTTTTTCAGAAAAAATTGTAATCTACACTAATCAACATTTGAAGGATTTTTTATAAGGGGTACACCATGCCACTAGAACAGTCTTCTTCTTTTGGCTTTTCCCTTTTCAGGGGTTGCCACAGCGAGTCATCCTCTTCCATCTCACTGTCCTCTGCGTCTGTTCAAGTGAGAATTATAAACAAACAATAAACATTTCTAATGTACAAAAAATAAATAAATAAATAAAATCAGTGACCGATATAGGCACCCTTCTTTTCAATAACAGTGATAAACCTTCCATTCATGGAGTCTGTCAGTTTTTTGATCTGTTGACGATTAACTTGTTGCACAGCTGCAACCACAGCCTCCGAGACACTGTTCAGAGAGGTGTACTGTTTTCCTTCACTGTAAATCTACTGTTTAAGAATTACCCACAAGTTCTCAATTGGGTTCAGGTCAGGTGAGGAAGAGGGCCATGTCATAAGTTTTTCATCTTTAATGCCGTTACTAGCTAGCCATGCAGAGGAGTATTGGATGCATGTGATGGAGAATTGTCCTGCATAAAAATCATTGTCTTTTTGAAAGATGCAGACTTCTTTCTGTACCACTGCTTAAAGAAAGTGTCTTCTAAAAACTGGCAGGAAGCTTGTGAGTTGATTTTGAGACCATCTTCAACCTGAAAAGGTCCAACCAGCTCACCTTTAATAATACCAGTCCATACCAGTACCCCACCACTACTTTGCTGGCGTCTGACTCGAAGTGGAGCTCTGTGCCTGTTACTGATCCAGCCACGAGCCCATCCATCTGGTCCGTCAAGAGTGACTTTCATTTCATCAGTCCATAAAACCTTTGAAAAATCTGTCTTATATTTCCTGGACCAGTCTAGACGCTTCAACTTATGTGTCTTGTTCAGTGGTGTTCGGGTTTCAGCCTTCTTTACCTTGGCCATGTCTCGTCTCTGAGCACTGAACTTGTACTTGTACTTCTTGGTATTCCAGGTAGGTCGCAGTTCTGGAATATGACAGAACTGGAAGATAATGGGTTCCTGGTAGCTTAACGCTTGAGTCTTCTCAAATCCTCGGCAGTTACTTTGAGTCTTTTTTTCTCAACACGTTTCTTGCGACCCTGTCGACTATTTGCAACAAAACGTTTGATGGTTCTGTGATCACGCCCCAATATCTTAGCTATATCTTAGAGACTTTTGGTAATTTTTGACTTTTCAGAGTCAGTTAAATCTCTTTTTTGGCCCATTTTATCTAAAGAAAAATGCTGCCTAATAATTCTGCACACCTTGATATAGGGTGTTGACCTCCTTAGGCCACACCCTTCCTCATTACACAGACACACATCACCTGCTCTGCTTAAATCAATTAATCATTCGTGCTTATCCAGCTTGGAATTAAGAAATATGCCTGAGAATGATAATATGGTCAAAATACTCACTTGCCTAATAATTGTGCACACAGTGTATGTGTAAGGAATCTACATAACATGGTTTCAGAAGGTTTCACTTTCTGAAATGAGGGAGAAAAAAAATTAAACTTTTTCATGACATTCAACTTTTTGAGATATACTTGTATGTTGATAGTTTGTAAGGAAATGAATTAGTGTAGTTAATGCAGGCTTTAAGCTTGTTTCTTAAAAGTGGCAAAACTTGACATAATTTCAGTAATTTAATTAACAAAAATGTTTGACTTGTTGATCAATCTGTTAATTAATAAAGTCATTTGATTGTTTGCTATGTTTAACACCATAATGTGGCCAGTAGGCTTTTGTGTGTCCCTTTTATAAGCCCAACTGTTGATAGGAAACAGAAATCACTTCTGCTCACTGTTGCTATATTTCTTAAACTCAGCAGATATAAATGTACCCTCCAAACTCATTATACAGGTTCAGATTTGGTCAGATGTACAGTACAGAATACAGAAAATCACACTGTTTGATCTCATCCATCTCTCATGTGAGTATGAGCAAGCCAGTATATTAAAGATATTATAGACAAGATCTGTTTTACAGGCCTCTTATCCAGCAATGCTGTGTAGTACTGAGTGTTACATCCTGACAGTTGCATAGATTTGTAACAACCCGACCAAGGCTTTATAGACTTTATTTAAGAAATTTTTACTTGTTGCTCCTTTATACACACAACAATCATAACCCAGAACCAGTTTGAAAGGCTTCAAAAAAAGGCTAAGAGATTTAAAATGAGTGTTTCTTGACCCAGGACTCTTTGGGGTCAACTGAATTAAATCCACCACAGAGAAATCATGACATAAGTTACAGTGTTTCACCCATAAAGAATAGTAAAGTAGCGCAAAAACAGAGAAAAGAAGATAAATGGTCTGATGGACACTATGCTGATATATTCTATGAATATGTAATTGGTTCCAGTGATTTTTATTTATTTATTTTTCCTTAACCTTAGATTAGACAAAGAACATAGGCCTTTTAGCAGAACGATTCTTTCGCTAGGATGAAAAATGGAAGTGCCATCCCATACCACAAGGGAAATCTGTGGATCGCTACTGCTTGCAGTAAAGTATTAAACACCAGTACAATATACATAATGATCAATAATATAAAGCCCAAGTTCCTTATTTCAACATTTAAGTGGATATGTGTATGAATTTCATGAGGATATTATTATCTGTAAAAAAAAAGCAGTAATACACTGCATGGCAATCGTTTTCCATCTATGTGGTTGTTGAACTTGTAATTCTAACAGCATTACAGAATTTTTCACTCTTTGAAAATATAACAGCCTCCACCCTTTTGGGAAGGCTTACACTAGATTTTCGATATACTATGGTAAATTGCTTCTGCCATAAGCAGGACGTAAATAGTGCAGATCTTAGCAAAGCTCACCTAAACTGAACTCCAGCACCTTTACATAGCCAAAGGATAAAATATAATAGGGATGTCTAACATGATCCTGTAGTGCACTATATGCAACATGGAAATATGACACTCACATCATGCATAGTGGAGTACATATCAAATTGTGTATTCACATAATGAGTCCTTGTGGGCTTTTTTATTTTGGCAGAACAAAAGGAATTAGAAATAAACATTATTAAACATGCCAAACATTAGTGGAAGCTACACTTATCTGCCATGGGCTCCATTTCAGCAACCTCGTACATGGTAGAGAAAGTATGTTAAAAATCACAAGTATTACAGAGGTCAGGCTATGGCTGAGCTTTCAGTCCCCCCTGGAGAAAAAATAAACTTCCATCATCCCAAGTGGTGGGTAAGTCTGCAGTTTTCCTTGTACAGTTTGGTGTGGCAAATTTTAAATAATGGAGGCAATATACTGTGTGGTGGATCAGTGGTAAGAGCTATTTCCTGGAAATTCTTCTTGGGGACCTGGGTTCAAATCCAATGTGGGGCCTGCAACATCAAGGTTGGGTGGTACATTTACAGAACACTACAATAGGTCACTGTAGCTGGAGGTTCTCATTATCAAATAATTATTCACCAAACTTAAGAGTCATGTAAAGTTCTTGCTTAGCTGTAGCAGACAGAAGTCTAGAGGACAGCTGAAACCATTAAAAACAACCCTACATTTTTATTCAATCACAACCAATTTCATAGCTGATTGCAACAGTTTAGTTTAGTAGCAGTATGCTCTATATGTCTTATTTGTTTGTTTATATCGTTTATTTAATATGACTATCAGCATCAATGGCCAGTTTAGCGACAGAGACAAGGTCAAATTGATACTAATAATGCATGGCCAAAAAAAAAAGGTGGACCTGTGGGGGCAGTGCTATGATCTGGGGTTGCTGCTGCAGTTGGTCATTTTGTTATTTCTTGTTTGGCGGATTTCTGTTATGAAAACCTGAATACGGCGGCGGAAATAAAAATAAAATTTCACTTTATAATTTATTTTTTAAAAATTTTCAATTAACGAACATCAAGAGCCAAACCAATGTGCACTATATGGCTAAAAACATCGCATCAAATCATCCAGCATCCAAGCAGGAGACCGTATCATACATTCAGAACAAAGCAAAAAAATACAAATAAATGACCGCTAAAGCTACAGCAAATGTGCGAGATGAGTTTACTCACTTTTCATTCATGACATGGCGGCTTTGGGCATGCGCAGTTCATCTCAGAGTCTGCAAAAGTCTCTAATAACACCACAAAAAGTCGCTATGTTTGTCGCTAGTCGCTTTTTAAAAAATAAAGTCGCTAGACGGTCGGAAAAGTCACTAAATATAGCAACAAAGTCGCTAAGTTGACCTCTCTCTCTCTCTCTCTCTCTCTCTCTCTCTCTCATAACTGCTACTCTCTGATTTGCCTTGTCTGCGCATGCGTTTGTGACGACAGATTTTGGTACATTCTACGCATGCGTCAGTCGTTATGGCGCAAGTTTTAAATTGCCATTTTCAACTAATATAGGAAGGGTGATTTTTCCAATTTTATTTATTTATTTTTTTTTGAAAATGTGGAAAACTAACATCAGCGGATCTGCCAAACAAGTAATTAAAAAAGTCTGGCCTTATGCACCCAAAGAATGAGTTTAGAATGAGGTCTACCTGAATATACTGAATGACCAGGTTATTCCATCAGTGGATTTTTTCTTCCCTGATGGCACGGGCATATTCCAAATTGAAAATGCCACAATTTGTTGGGCTCAATTTGTGAAAGAGTGGTTCAGGGAGCATGAGACATCATTTTCACACATGGATTAGGCACTGCAGAGTCCAGACCAGACCTTAGAATCTTTGGGATCTTTGGGACACACCGTGATATTATGTTGAAGTACATTATGTATTAGTCTGTGAGCCCCCCAATACGGTGGCCGTAATGCTCCAACAATGCATCAAGCGCTTCAGTTTCATTGCTTACCAAAGCCATTCTAAAACATTTTGACAGATTTTTGAGTAGGTGCTATTTTGGTGTCCTAACAAACACACTGTAATATTATGCTGAAGTACATTACGTATTACTCAGTCAGGCCTCTGACTACGGTAACTGTAAAGCTCCAACAATCCGTTAAGAGCTTTGGCTTCCTTGCTTACCAAAGCCATTCTAAAACATTTTGAGAGATTTTTGAGCTCCGTCTACCACTTAAAATCAGTCAGTAAGCACAACCAGAATTCAAACATAATACGCACCAGATTATAAGGCGAATTGTCAATTTTAGATCAAATTAAAGGATTTTAAGTGCGCCTTATGGTCCGAAAAATACTGTACTCAGTCAAAACTCCATGCAAATACCAACAAATCCTGGGGCTTATTGTTTTAAGGTCCACTCTGATTATTTGTCACCAATAAAATAATAATTATTATTATTAATATCTAGTGGGCCCTCTTCCTCCACCGATCACTCCGGCAAGAGATTGCGCATGTGCAACTCATCAAGCCAGGTGATGGCTTTCAGCTGTGAGCAGCCCTTTAAATACAGTGGTGCTTGAGCTGTTCCCTGTCGCGTCCTCTAAATGCTTCCACGCTGATTCCAGTGCATACCTTTTGGCACAACGTCGCTCGCTTAACGCCAGAGAGGTTTTGCCCCCTTCCTTTTTGAATAGCGCATTCGGTTCCCTTTTTGAATAGCGTGTTTGGTTCCTTTTTGCATAGCGCATTCGGTTCACTTTTGAACGACACATTTGTTTCCCTTTTGCATAGTGCGTTTGGTTCCCTTTTCAATAGTGTGTCGATTCCCTTTTGAATACTGTGTTCGGTTCCCTTTTGAATAGCGTCATCAATCCCTGTTTGAATGGCACGATCGCCACTTACCCTACTACGTAGCCGGGATTCTGCTCTGACGCTGTGGGTGAGGAGATCCCTGCTTCTCTTC
>JAVSBU010345724.1:0-10344 GCA_033118015.1 Loricariichthys derbyi | reverse complement strand
ACATACAAACAGCCCAAAGACAATGAGTCCTGTGTGCAACCAGTTGAACTTGATCTCTGGCGTCCTCTGCTTAGGGGCGGAGCTATATTTGCATATTTTCCTGACCTTCCTAAATGCTTAAAGGGGATTTTTGCAGGTAAAGCCGGAAAAGACTTTTCTCTGTTAACTCGGCCATAACGGTGTATGTGTGAATGAGGCATAAGTAACAAGTATCTAAAAAGTGGAAACTTTTTTTGCTAGGCTGTATATTTTCAGGAAGGCTGTTCCAGAGTTTTGGGCATTGGGAGAAAGTCACAATCATTAATCATCTGCAGTTGGGTTCTGGCAGCTGGAGAAAGTGGAAATTCACTGCATTGTGAATTATTAAGATGCTGTTACGCTGAATGTTCGTCTTGCTATTTCTTAACCTGATTTTCGCACAGACTTAAAACAAACACACATTTACCTCTAAAGCATGTCACACCAGGACTATTCGTATCCCCTGGTTGGACTTTTTCAAAACACTTCTGTTTGACTGTTTATACAGTGGTACAACATGTAGCTTAAGAGACCCAAGCTGAGTCGCTTAAAATAGTTTTTAAAAGAGGATCTCTTCGTGGAATATCCATGGATAAACAGTGGCAGTTGAATGGGTTGTACTAACACGTTCATTGGTTTCCATCACCAACAGGACAAGTCATCAACTTCCAAAGTCAATGATTTGAGCCAAGTCATACCTGTGCCAGGTGACTGCAGAGCCAGTGCAATGGGTTCATTCAGTTTGCAGCTTAAACAGCCAGGCGCCTTAGTGTCCACCTGACTGATTGCGTTGATCTTGTAAGCTCTATACTGGAGCTGTTTCGTAGGACAACCTCAGTAAAGGTTCTCTCTAACTCCTGGACTCCATCATGGTCTTAATAGAGATGCATTTCACTGCGAAGATCTCTTCTTCATTACTCATATAAGTACTGCAGGGCCCCAGGCATGGATCTGTCGCAGGGTCTTGGTCTCTCTGAGTGGACATATCACCCAGCAGAGCATGAAGGTGAAGATGTTCCCTGGATTTTGGCTAGCGTTGGCCTGCGGCAGCAGTTTGAGCCTTAGTGTCACTTTCGTGCTTACTCAGCGCGAGCCGTGACTCCTGAAGCCACTGTCAGCTTTTCCCCAAATCCCCGTCCTGTTCCCCTGACCGTGAGTCGGTACATTGGAGCTGGTTCATGCAGGAACAAGTTTGCAGTTGCTTATTAGGTTTCATGCAGAAAGGTGCTTTCATTGTATCATTACTGCTTTATATATTATACTGGGAGAAGAATGATGGTGCAGTGGTTAGATTCATGAACTAATACAAACTTAAACTCATGCAAATTTGAGCAAGAACGACAAGTGCCTCCTTAAAATGCCCGAGAACCAATAACACATGATTATTTCTCCGTCTCTTTATTAGAAAACATGGAAAATACAGAAAATCTGTATTCAGTATTATAAAACTGAAAAAATAATCATAAAAACAGCTTCTGTAGGCTACAGTGGCAGCCTACTGGTTAAGGATTATGGAGGTCCAGGGTTCAAACCCCACCTCTGCCAAACTGTTTTGTACCCAAGCAGTATCTGGATAAGGACATCTGCTAAATGACATGAATGTGACTGTATTTAATGTGAGCTCCCCTTACACTTCAGCAATAGCATCATCTGGATGCTATGTTGACCTTCCTACAGCCTGAAGTGCCTAGCCGGTGACACAGGGCGCAAGGCAAGAACAACCCTAGACAGGGAACCAATCCATCCTAGGTCACACACACTCACTTATACGCTAAGGGCATTTTGGAGACACCAATGTGCATGTCTTTAGATTGTGGGAGGAAACCAGAATACCTGTAGGAAACGGGGAGAACATGCGAAGTCCACACAGCCCAGAGTCAGGATCGAACCAGGGATCTCAGAGCTGTGAGGTGGAGGTTCTAACCAATGCACCACTGTGCTTTCAGACATCTTTCAGTCCCTGGTTTGCAGTTTTTATTATTTTGGATATGATTTAAAGTTGGTAGCAGTTACAAGGCAGTTCTCACTCCCTCTACAAAGGCACTGTTGTTTAATCATCGTTGATGTATGGTGCTTTATCACTGGGTGAATGTACGAGCTCAAAACGTCATGCTGCGCTACTAAACATCTCCTGCAACCTCGGTGCCCCCACTCGCTCTCTCTCTTTCCCTCTCTCTCTGTCCTGTTGTGCTATAGCGTAACACTGCAGCGTTTCATACTAGCTGACTGGGCGCTGATTTCTGCTGCAGCACAGAAGCACACTGTACCAGACACCGGGAATTATGTGTGTGTGTGTGTACAGAAATGTCCTTTAAATTTTCCATTAAAAGTTCATACCACTGCTGGCTTTTTCGTCGTTCTATAGCCTCGTCCCACGTGACAGTCCTTGCGTTTTCCTCCCCGCTCTGCGGCTGTGATGCCGCTCCATCTTCCAGCCGCTCGTGGATGCAGTTAAGATGCATTTCATTACCGGCTGCTCATTCATCCAGCCATGAGTCAATCGGATGCTGAAAGCCTCTCGTGGGACAGGCGACGGGGGAGGGATCGCATTACTATGATCAGTACGAATGCGCCTCTTTGGCCACGCACTGCTTTTTCTTTCCTGCTGTTCCATCTTCAATGCTTTTCACCTCTGGCTCTGCTGAGAAAGCAGAGTGTTTGATTATCCTGATGCTGCAGTACCCAGATACGTGCATTGACTTAATGGTCTGGTCTGACCTGCCTTAAACTGGCTGTCCCATAAAAACGCATCAGTTATACAGAGTCTTGCAGCCTAGTGTATTAGTTTTGAATGTGGAGTCCAAGTTGGCAAACAAGTTATTTTTGGACAGCAGGGCAGAAAGTTGATGACCTGACATCCTGAACCTCTAAATGTGTCAGTTTGAGAATCATTGGGGTATCAGTCAAACCAATTCTACTGCCACTGATGTCTATAGAGAATCCAGAAATGTAATGTTTAATCTTTAATCTTTGCTGTTAGTGTCCTATGCTACACCCTACGTGCTCCTAGCATCTTGCGTCTTGCCGGTAAGGTTTCACCGATAGCGTCATAGGCCATCAGCGCCCAGTGCCTTTCACCCTAAGCCTCTCGCAAATGATGCCCATGACTCCAGGCAAGCCCCCTGTGACGGTAGCTCCTCGGCAGAAGCGCCCAGCAGGGTCAGCTGGTACTGCTCCTCCTGCAAAGAGAGGAAGGTGGTGTAGGACCAATAGGTCCGAGGTAACGACAGGGCCTGTAGATAGAGTAGGGTCAGTGCTTCCCTGAGGGAGCTACTGCTCGTACCAGCAGGCCACACTCACCCACCACACAAAGGGGCCTAAACTTTTGCACAAATCTACCAGATGGATCACTTCATGTATCTTCCTGTCAGATTTCGTTATTCTGTGATTCATTTTAGGCCTGTTTAGACAATCAACCACAACAAAACTGTGCACATTTCATTTAAAAGGCTGGGTCAGTCTGGAATGTAAATGTAAGCTAAGTTTTCCTAGTTAGACACATTCACACTGTGGCATTTTTGCCCGACCAGTTCACCCAATTCATGGATTCGCATGTTCCACATGGATGAAGGGAGAACATGCAAACTCCAAACAGGCAGAATCCAAGGTTGGGATCCAACCGGGGATCTCTGGAGCTAATCGTTTACATTGCTGTGCCGTCCTGTGATTGTTCTGAATGCTTGGCTTTCTCTGTCCCCCATAATTGCTTGATGGTGTATTTTTTTCTAAAGATTTCACTTTCTGCTCAGATTATTATGCTGATTGTGTGACTTATGTGCAAAACACTGTATTCATTTCAAGAAAAAATGCAAAACAGAAGCATTTTCACTCTCAGGCTTTTGGTCCTCGCTGTGTATGGAATGTTTTTGGTCTAAACATCGTTATACCCGAGATTTCCTTACGAAGCAAAACCACACTTCCATCTCTCTGCATTTTTCTTCATGTTCCTCCGACTCAGGTTATAAAAGAAATGATCAGCAGCAAATGAGCTGCCATTAAAACAATGCAGCATAATGTTTTATCAGCCGACTTTATAGGCCCTCCTGCTGTGTGAGCACTTTGCTCTATTGTCCACGGTGCGTTTGTGGATTTTAGCTAAGACAAATTAGTAATGTGCCGATGGCCCGGCAAGTGATCGGTGACCAGGCAGCAGAACCGAGCCGCTCACATCCGAACCCTCGGTGCCCTCAATGAATTAACATTCGACAGACTTGAAAACCGCATAAGCAGTGTTTCTATGCAACAGCACACAGTCCAAATAAACAGGTTATACATTATTCTTAGAAAGCTGCTTTGTTCTTTCTGCCAAATATTTCTAGTGGGGTAAAAAGGCATTAATTAGCGTCAGGCCACTCTGCTTTACCTTCAGTGTTTGTTCTGACTTACAACCTGGAATTTTTTTATTTGTGTGAAACTTTTGGAAGACGTACAAGTACTTTCTCACCTCCGGTTGAACTACGTGCTTTGTTGACTTTCTTTATAAAACTGTTTAACACAGCATAGGTAAATATATCAGATTTCTCCACAATTTAAGGCACCATTAATAAGGATGTTATGTTCTGAGACTGGACAGTAAATCACTTGAGGGAGTAACTGGAAAATCAATCATTCAAAACCTTCTAATCCACTAATCCACCAACAAAGGGACCTGGGTTCGAGTCCCATTGGTCTTCCATCTTGGTTGGGAATCACACAGGATCATTTTGTGTCTGAGGGAGGAAAGACTGGATGGCAGATAGGTCTCAGAGTTCTGCATCAAAGACTTCCACCCATCCCTGTGGTGGATTGGGGCTCCATTAGCTATGTAATTTAGAAACTCTGCAAGCCCAGGGGTGCACAAACTTTTACCTAAGATGTATAATATGTATTTGAGTGTCCAAATGCTTTTTGTTTATAATAATGGAATAAATGTTGCATTTGTTACACTGTGCAATGCTGGAAAAGCAGGAAATTGTAGTGCAGAGACAAAGACGGCTGAAAGACTTGCTATAGTTTATTGATCTGCTTGATCTGTGTTCATAACTTTTATTTTCTGATTCTCCTTTTAGTTGTTAAAATCTAAAAATGTATTTAGTGATCAGCCCTTGCTGTCAATGCAGCCAGAGCGAGCTGTTTCAGGAGCTGTCCAGTGCTGAAATCAATTTAGTTACTTGGCAAACCTTCATACAGACAGAGAAAAACCAAAAGTCTGAAATTCTAATGAAAATCCTTCACTTGACTTTAGTGTGATATTTTTACAAAATCATATAGGCAACATATTGGGGTGGTATGTCCAAGCTGGTGTGTTTCCCACCAATTTTCCCACCTGTTTTGTGGCACGACGATGAGTGTATATACCACCCATTTTGCAGTGCTGCAAAAAGGGTGGGAAACACACCAGCTTGGACATGCCTTGCATCTGTAGAGGACTCGCTATGTGGCAATAGCGGGGTGGGCACATCAGCTTCCCTTTCTGTGCCTTGGAGGGAGTTAGGAATATGGTATGGTAGGGACTAGATTGGCAGAGTAGAGACAGCCTTTTTCCTCTGCGCCGTATGCCGCCCCCCCCCCCCCCCCGGTCCTGTCCTGGGCCCTCGATGTGGCCGTAAGGGTACTGTGACCTGACCTAAAGGTTCCAGGTGGCAGCAGCGCCAGCGAGTGTGGTTACCCACAGGCTGGGGCATCGCCCTGGGGGTTAGCCGGTAAGGCTTTTTGTTTATTTTGTCTTTATTGTTTCATTAATGTTTGATTTCTGGTTATTTCAGTTACATCTATTATGAGTTCAATAAATCTACCATTATTCTTGAAGCTTTCTGCATTTGGTTCCTCTCTTTCACATCTCGCTCCCAACTCTTAACATTTGCTTTCCAAAAAGAACATTGCTGCTTGTCTACAGTTTGCTAAAGATTATGTGGACAGGCGAGAAGGTTACTGACAAATGTTTTATGGATGAATGAGACCAAAACGATCAATTTAGTTTTAATGAGAAGCAATATGTCAGTTTCAGAGTAGTACCATGGTTTGGACCTGTTTTGCTGCATCTAGGACAGGGCAGCTTCCCATCATTGATCAAAGAATGAAAGCTAAATTATACCAGCAAATACTAAAGGAAAATGTCAGGAAATCAAACATCAGTGCCTGACCTCACAGTCAGGGTTCCAAAATCACTTGGAGAGGAGTGAAGGCTTAGACTCTTACACAAAGTCCAACCAGTAACTGATAATTGATCTGTTTGTGGTTTCTATCCAATTCTGGATAGAGTCATGGTGGATCTGGGTTCCAGCCCCTCACAGGACATTACATCACTACAGATCTCATATATAGAAGTGGGGTGTGTGATACTGACAATAAGTGACGATATTGATAATTGGACTATATTTTGGCAGTGTATATCAGGGGTCTAAACTAGTCAAAGTTGTTTGAACCCACCTCTTAACCACTTGGACTGGCATTGTGTCTTTTGTCAGGTCATTGGTGACAGTGTTTTTTTAATGTTTTCCCATCTGTTGCTTTGCTAGTCATGAGCCACTTTTTTGCAGAATGATTTTGCTAAGGTTTTCTAAGTGTGTTTTTGTGCTGGTATCTTAGCTGGTTTAAGCCTGTCATGGATGGCTGACTCTCAAAGTGTGTTCTAATCTTTATATTCTGCACGCTGTTTAGTTGGCAGATGGTTTAGATGGCACAAGGTTAGTTGTCGAGCCGATTTCTGACATAGGTTTGCAGATTGTTGTCTTTTAAACCATCTTTTTAAACCAAACCACCTCCATGTGATTGAGGATAACCAATTAAACCTTATGATATAGACAAGCCTGGTGGTGTCTGTAATTTCTCTTCAGTTTGTTCACTCTTTTTTTACTTCACTCATGTATAGGTAGATCGCTTGCAGGATTTGTGCTTGCTACCTGACTACATGACTTTGAATAAATTTGTGAACTCTTAAGATGGTTTTTTAAATAGTTTTTGGTCACAAAATGAGACATACTTGATTAATGGCAGCTTGCACATAATTAACAACAATTAAGATATTGTCGTAGAAACTACCTTTTGCACACCTCTATCTCAGGAGCAACGTGGAGCAGCACAATCGTTTACTGACTGGCTTTTGGGATTCATGCAGAGATGCCAAACACCATAAAGCCAGTTAGAATGGAACCTAAATACTAGTAGATGCTAGTTTGGCATCTAGTACCTAGTAGAGCATTGGCATCTATT
Source organism: Loricariichthys derbyi (assembly GCA_033118015.1). NCBI lineage: Eukaryota > Metazoa > Chordata > Actinopteri > Siluriformes > Loricariidae > Loricariichthys > Loricariichthys derbyi. Next base: position 3,135 of record JAVSBU010345724.1, on the reverse strand, counting down.
AGAGTCTAGATACTAGTTTGGCATCAGCAGGTACTTGGTGCAGCTTTTACAGTCAGGCTGCCTGTATCCTCCTGCACTATAAACGGCTCTTTTCCCTTTGCGTCGCTTGCCTCCAGGTGTTTGGAAACATTTAGTGACACTGAATGGTGAAAGCCTGCGCTGAAAATAACCTCTGCGCGTCAGACCCTGGGCTTCGTTTGCACTTGAAAACGGTGTTGTGACTTTAACTTAAGGCAAAAGAGGTGTTAAACAGAGTTTGGTTTATTTCTAACTAGATTCAGAGGATGCTTTCACATTTTCATGGCTTGGTTTGCACCTTCAGTCGTTGTTTTCTTTTTCTTTTTTTTTTTTTTATATGAGGCCTGCATGGTCCATTTTGGAGCTCTTAATTTTAGCTGTACGAACCTTCTTGCATCTGGGTTATACTTAGCTGTGCACTGCATGTTTATTTATGATCTGGTTTGTATATTTAGCATCTGTTTGCACCACGGTTTCTTGCTGCATTTGCATAAGACGTATCGATGTGAGCGCGATCCCTTCATCTCCCCTCGCTGTCTGCTAGCTACGAGGCTCTAAATATAGCGGGAAGATTAGCAAGGGGGTATGGGGTGAGAATGCTCGGTTTTTCGCTTCTCTTCTGCGACATGCAGGTCTCCCTGCCTCTCTCCCCACCCCTCCTTTTTGGGAGCGTGGCTTGTTAGACTGGTGGATGCAGCAGTTTTCTCCGCACTGTTCCTGGTGTCACCTCCCCTCTCTTTGAGCGGAGAATTGGGCATGCATGAAGGTGTGCGGCATCGTTCGTACGATGCAGCAGAATCCCCAGTGTTGAATTAACACCTGCAATGATGAATGAGCGGCCACATCGCTGCTTTGTGCCAGGACGTGGTACAGTTTTGTTCAACACAGCAGGTGTGAATTCAGCAGCAGGGCTTTCTGCAGGACCTTTGTGGCGTAATGCAGTGGCAACGATGAATGTGCTTATGGAATCCGGACAATAAAATATGTACGGGCTTCCTGTCCTCAAGACCTGCTGTTCAGCTTAACCTTCATTACCTACTACACTTAGTTTATATTCAGATACAGCTCCATCCTTTTATCTGTTCTCCCCATTTGAGCCTGATTTCTTCCAAGGTTTCTTCCTTACTGGATGTTTTGTCTCTGCTCTTGTGCAATCTATTTTTTAAGGCACTATATAAATAAACCAGAAATAGCTTTACATGTACAGTATAATATATAGAGTGACTTGCTCAAAGGACAAAGAATGGCATCTTGCCTGGATTTGAACTCACAACCTTCTGCTTAGTTGTCCAGAGTTCTTTCTACATAGCTGTGAAGCCCATTCTCCACTTTTTCCTTTCCTGCTATTCTGTTTGCTTGAACCCCTGAACTCTCACTCTGTTGTATCAATGCACTGGTCAAAATTGTGTTTTGAATCTGGCAGCATGTTCTGATAAGCTATTACTGTAAAATTGGCTGGGCTACTTTCCTTAAGGGACAGAGAGCGAGCTGCCAAAAGACTGTAAACCGAACCCACACAATTAAATGCGAGAGAAAACCACACAACGTCTTCCTCCCTTTCCTTCAGCCTCCAACCAGATGAATTCGCCCTCCGCTGGGAAACGATCAGGGTTACCTACATGCAAACACAGCATCTCGTGCTACAACAGCAGACTGGCAGCAGGATCCAGGAAAAAATCTCCAAAAAATCTCTGCGGACCATACGGCAAGCCAAGGCTGAATCCCAAATTGATTCCTAGTATCTACACAAATGCAATATGTAGAGTGTGAACTAATAAATGAGTCCACTCTAGATCAAATATCGCCCAGTTTGGCACTGTTGGTATCAGCTTTATTAATCAACAAGCTGCCATCGAGTATATAATATGGCATAAGTTTATGGACACACAAGAATATCTGTATATAAAACAGAGTATGTATTCATCCTGTAATGAATTAGCAGCGCTAATGACATTATCCCCAGTTTGTTTAAGTGCCTTGGGAATACCAACCTTAGCTTTGCTCTTACAGATTTTCACTACATATTTGTGAGCCATTATTGCAGGTACCTCTGAGAAGAGAGGATTGACAGAGCTCTGATTGCAGCTGTGATGCAGGAAACTGAAAATATGATCCAGTATGGATTGATTTAATACTTAGTGGTGACCAGAGCTTCGTCTCATCAATTGTGATTTAAGTTCAACTCTTGGTGGTTTTGAGTTTAAGATGAAAAGCTGGTGATCTGAGCTATAATTTAGTGCGATTATTAAATTATTACGAGGCAGGAGAATCAGATAGTTCTTTAGATTTTCCTGACAAGACATGAGACGTCACAACATAGACCTGTACGTTCCCAAGACTTGTGGCGTAACAGTGGAGGAAAGTGGACATAAAACTCATGCAATAATGTCAGTAGTATTGCAGCATTCTGAAATAAATAGAATGAGATTGAGAGCCCGTGTGGAGAAATGGTAAAGTGAGAAGACAAGATGGTGGAGAGATAAATTATAGAAAAATACATTTAGAACACAACTTAATCTCTTAAAGATATTGATAGGAAGAGTTCTGGGTGGGAAGAAGCAGCAGAGTTTAGACCCCAGATGAGTAACCAGAGTTGACAGTGGCAAGAAATATTCCTGGCATAAACTTTTGGAGTTCATACCAGCTCAAGTGCATGGCCTCATTACAGCAAAAGTGTAGGGTTAAGGGTAGTGGTGGGGTAGTGGTTGGGGTGGGGTAAGGTTGGGGTGGAGGTAGGGTTACAGGTAGGGTTAGGGTTAAGGTTAGGGGTAGGGTTGGGGGTAGGGTTAGGGTTAAGGTTATGGGTAGGTTTGGGGTGGAGTTATTTTTAGGGGTAGGGTTGGGGATAGTGGTAGGGATAGGGTTAAGGTTAGGGGTAGAGACAGGGTTAGGGTGGGGTAAGTTTAGGGGTGGGGGTAGGGTTAGTGTTAGTGGTAGGGTAGGGGTAGGATTGGGGTAGGGGTAGGGGTATGGTTGGGGTAGAGGCAGGGTTATGCGTAAGGGTTGGGGGTAGGGTTATGGTTGGGGTTGGGGTTACGGTTAGGGGTAGGGTTGGGGGTAGGGTTATGGTTGGGATTAAGGTTAGGGGTAGGGGTAGGGATAGGCGTAGGGTTGGGG
>JAVSBU010345714.1:0-10345 GCA_033118015.1 Loricariichthys derbyi | reverse complement strand
AAAGGGTTGACCTGCTTTGCCTGGACTCCACCTCATTTAACCGGGATTTTTGCAGGTAAAGCTGGAAAAGGCTTATCTCGGTTATCTCGGCCGCAACGTGTATGTGTGAACGTAGCATAAGGAAGAAACCCTGGGAGGACAAAGACTCAAAAAGGGAACGAACATCATTGGGCAGCTTACCGTAGATAAAATATTTAAGAATTAAATATATCTAACTAATATGCTTTATAGTAACAGTTTAAATGAAGAGAAGCTTAATACATATTAAGAGCAAGAGCATATTTAATAATATATTAATTCCTAATAACAATAGTAAGGATAGATTAAAACATATTGAATTAACTAACGTAAAAATGTGCTTCACTACATGGAGCTAAGCACAGTCTATATTAAAATTATTAGAGGCCATATTACAATGATTAGGGCTGGCTGGTTAACTACCTGGCAGGCTGGTTAGCTATGGCTTAATATTTCCTATAAAAAATAATAAGTTATTATTATTAAATTATATTTCTGACACTTGGCTACTATTACACATATCACTGTAACTATAAAGATATAAATCAAGAGGCTGCATTTAAAATGCCACACAGTTTTGCATAACCATAGCAATAGCAAAAACCAATAAAGACATGAAATAAATGAAAATATAGTGAAACCTTACAGGTATTGAAGCACATCTTATCAAAGTCAAATTCAGGTTTATTATATAGCGCTTTTTACCACAATCCATTGTCTCAAAGTAGCTTTACAATTTTATATAATATTTAAACATCTAAGAGCAATCCCAAATTGAGCAAGCCTAGGGTGACAGTGGCAAGGATAAACTCCCTTTTACTAATAAATAACTGACATTCCAGTCATTGCAAAGCATGGGCAGTCAGATACAAAGGCAAGCTTACCTTCATTTGTAAAATGAGGAGACTCCAAAGCATACACCTCACTAGAGCCAACCTGCGTCCGAGCTGAGAGGTTAAACCTGTAGTGGGTGAAACGGTCTGGCAGTCGCATCATATAATCCGTCTCGTTGGGGAAGAAGCTCAAGATTTGTGGACTGCTAACCCGTGTCCCATTAACTAGAGAAGAAAAAAAGAATAAGAATAATGTTGTTTTTACTTTTAACATGTAGTGAAGAGATAAGGTAAAATTAAATATGACAATATTTAAGAGGTGTAACAATGTAACATCTGTATAACTGGATTATAGGTTCTTGAATTTGCTACCATCTAATGCAATTCCATTTTTGTATATTCCATTCTCATTAAGAATAACTGAGAATAATTGATTTTAATTATAGGGGATTAAAGCTTCTTTTTGTTGCAATCCTATATACAAGCATGGTATAATACTTTGAATTGTTATCCTTCAGATAGAATAACAATGATACAATAAAGGAACAATAAAAAGGAATGTTAATAATAATATAATTATTTGTCATTATACAATTATATAGTGAATTAGGATTGCTGCTCCAGAACTGCAAATCTACAGAAAAACAGATTAAAGACATTCATACAGAAATAAAATACTTTGCACTTAAAGATTAGTATTGCACTGAAAGAATTTAAATAAATATAGAATATAAGAAATATTGCACTGATAGAATGGAGCATTTTGTTTACAATTTTGAATGTTAATGTTTCAAGTAATTTCTTTGTTTGAGTGCAAAGGACTAAAGTCTTATTGTTGAAAAAAACTTACACAAACTTTGCAGTTTTCTTTGTTACCACTAGAGAAATAAAAAAGGAATGTCTTTTCTTAAATTTAAAACTGATAATCAAGAGAAAATCTAATCGTGAACTCAGTACCCTGAATCAAATTGATCCTTAAGCAGAGTGTCTTGTTACACCACTACGATATATTGCACAGAAGTAAATTGTAAGGCACAGCACAATTTACACACAGAACTAACCTGTCTTGTATTTTAGCGTGTAGCCAATCAAAATGCCATTTGGCTCCACAGGCTTGCCCCACTGCAAGTGAATGGTGTCTGTGTTCCTCTGGACAATTCGGAAAAAGCTGGGGGCACCTGGCACTATTGAGGGATAAGTTTGTAATTATGATGATTACAGTACCTTATCACCTTAGAAAACTATTAAAACAAGGTCTTTCCATTCTGAAGACACAAAGTAAGATAAACTCAAAGAAACAGGAGACAGGAGACAGGAAAGATGAAAAAAAAGTTTGTACCGCCTTCCTTGGTCTGAAATTCCACAATGTTGCTGTGTGGTCCCTCAAATTTGTTGTTGGCCACCACCATGTACATCTTGTACTTGCTGTATGGAATGAGGTCTGTCAGCATGCCAGTATTCAGAGACACATCACTGTAGAAACTTTTGCTTTTCTTCTCCTTGTTCACCTTCAGGCCCTTAACCAGACTAGCCTCCCGCCAGTAGTACAACTTAAAAAGACAAGAAAGGCTGTTTATATGCTTATAGATTTTATTAAAATCCTTAGATCCTTATCTCTCTTAGATAGTAACATTTGTATTTCTAGGGTTTAAGATTGAGGACCAAGATCAAAACATCTAGAGGTGAAAAAGTCCAGAGTTTTTGGCTTATGGGACAATTTAATTGTTGTATGCCTCTATATTGTGAAAGTTTCGCTATTAAATATAATCAAGATGATTACACATGGTGTTTGCAGCAAGTTCTCAGTTTGACAAAAATGTAACATATAGTTACTAATAAGAACTTGAAGACAAGTTTACACACATACAAATGGCAGGTACAGCACAGTTTACAGTGCCTTGAAAAAATATTCATAGCTCTCAAACCTTTCCACATTTTTTAATTTGTCATTTGTCACAACTACAAACTTAAATCCATTTTATTGTGATTTTATGTGATAGACCAACACAAAGTAACAAGTATGTGTGAAGTTAAAAGAAAATGATAGATGGTTTTCCACATTTTCAATGAATAAAAATATGAAATGTGTGCTATGCATTTGTATTCAACACCCTGTACTCTTGATACCCCTATATAAAATCGAATGCAACCAATGACATCACAACTGACCCAGATTTTTCGTGCAAACACTTCAGCATGGCTATTGCTACATACATGTATTCAACCTTTCATCCCTCTCTGTGAAAATGATATTCCAGGAGCGACATTTCTGCATGAAACGATAGCGGACCAAAGTGTAGTTCAGCTTAAAAGGTGGCTGGAATGTCGAGGCTTGTCTGTTACCGGTAGAAAGACGGATTTAGTGAGTAGGTGAGTTGGAAAGTTACTAGCTGTTTGTGTCAGACTCTGCAGTGCTCCCGTCACAACTCTGTACCGTCTTATTAATACACAATTAACCAGACTTTTTACATAAAATGTGTTCGTACGATCTCTAACTGTATTGTGAAGATTTGGTCTTCAATATTCAACGACACCTGTGCTGTTTAGCGGTCGGGGGAGACCAGGTATGTGGTTGTAACACTTAAATTGCGATACATAGAAGTTACACATAGTGCACAGACTTTAAGACCCAGATACATAAATTCAACGCTTTTCAAAGTGTCTTTAAGATATTGTTTCTAAAGTCATGACTTCAATGCTTTAAAACTTTTAAGACTCTGTAGCAGCCCTATTGTATTTAGTGTGTAGTAGCACGCTGCCATTAACGCACTTCTGGGTTTGTTAGTGATGTTACTGACTTATTAACAGTAAAAAAAAACAACCTGTCCTCTAGTATATGTAGCTGCTATCGGGTCGGGGTGTTCATCAGTGCATATATACGTGTCCCTCTTTCCTTTTTTGTGTGTGTGAAGTCTGGTCTTCCCCATGCTCGAGCCCTCTTTTAAATGTTACTATCTTCATGTAGTCCTTATCAGAGTATCTTGAATCACTACGGTACAACGCATAACTGCAATGCTTTGTTGTGACCATTTCTAAGCGGTTTTGATGATGAGTTAAGACGCAAAAACAAGCGTTACCATGCAGCGCTTGTCCGAGAGTAGCTTACATATGCGCGCACGGGCATTTGAGCATGCTATTTTTAGAAAAATACATCATTCGGACTCAACCCTGGTCAGAGTTGATGGAAAGATGGATGGAGCTAAATACAGGGTAATCCTGGAGGAAAACCTGTTAGGGGCTCCAAAAGACTAGAGACTGGGGCGGAGGTTCACCTTCCATCAGAGCACTAACCCTAAACATACAGCCAGAGCTACAATGGAATGGTTTAAATCAAAGCATATGTTAGAATTATCCAGTAAAATTCCAGAACTAAATCCATTGAGAATCTGTGGCAAGGCTTGAATATTGCTGTTCACGTACGCTCTCAATCCAATCTGACTGAGCCTCAGCTATTTTTCATGAACAATGGGCAAAGATTTCAACCTCTAGATGTGAGAAGCTGTAGAGACATACCCCAAAATGTTGCAGCTGTAATGCTGCTTAAAGTGCGCCAATAAAGTATTAACTCACACTTTCCATCTTTTTATTTATTAAAAATTTTCTATACACTTCACACATATTTGCTACTTTGTGTTGGTCCATCACATGAAATTCCAATAAAATACATTTAGGTTTGTGGGTGTACCATGAAAAAATGTGGAAAAGTTTAAGATGTATGAATACTTTTGGAGGACACTGTCATGCACTTAACAGAAAATACATTATCTCTGGTATTATTTGAAAACGTGAGTCTTCAGATTTCTACTTAAGGAAGAGGTAAATCAATTCAGTCTTGTCCAGTCTTTGAGTTATATGGATGGAATGAAAAGTAAAGATTATGAGTAAAGTGACTGATGAGAAGCTGTGGGATTAAATAACTGAGTGTACACGAAGAACTGAAGTGAGCCAAGGACTGATTCCTGTGGAATTCCTATAGTAATTGTCATGAAATGTGGGGCGAGATGTAAAGGGAGGACCCATACGCAGACAGCTTCATGAATAAGGGTAGGCTTTATTTAACGTAAATATGGTAACTAAAAAGAACAGAAACAAAGTCACAAATAAAGCCCAAAAACGAAACCAAAAATCCAAAATGGCAAACTCCTAAACGCTGACGAGGCTAGGACATGTGGGGACGGCTTAGGCCACGTCCAAGGTGAAGTGGAACTGGTTTTACGGCCGGTGGACCGGTCTGACCAACCACACCTACGTGGAAACCGCTTTTACGGTCGGATTTCCCGAACCGGCCAACCACGGGAAGAGGGGAGACCAGACGAGGTCTGGCAGGGTGCAGTGCAGGAACAGGCCCAAGCAATGCCCACCTAGGCCAACAAGGAACCTGCGGTATCCCCGTGTGGACCCTTTAGGTCCGGCGTTGCCAGGACGACCACATGGGGAGAGCAGGAGGTGCTGAGGGGATCTGGGCAGAGCAGAGACGCAGCTAACTGTCCCTACACTGAACCTAAGTCCTACCAGTTACCTCCAGTTTCCAGACTGTACACCGCCCTTCCTCTACGAAGAAAGGGCGGATACCTTCGTTCCTCACCTTCTCTGGCACCAAAAGAGCGAGACTGGTGCAGGCACCCGCGAGCGCAATCCCTGTTAGTGCGCACAATGCGGTATATGTGCACCAGCCTCTGGACGTGCCTAGCGTATATAGATGGAACCCACGCATCTACTAACCCCGTCTAAAACGCCCCATATCAGCAGCAGGTCATAACGATCTCCGGGCCGAAAGAAACGCAGCTTACCATATGGAAGATGACCCGGCGATTAATAATCAGCGTGGCTCGCTTTTAAAACGGTGTCACAGCTGAATCCAATACAAGGCTGATTACTAATAAAGCCTGCAGCACGATTGCGCATGTGCGGGCACCAAGTCTTGGTGGATTCAGCTGTGAGGTCAGGCCCACGCCAGGTTGCCAGATGGTAAATAAACCAATTCCTGGCGTGACGCCACACAGTAATCCTATAAGGTGATAAAAGTGAACTTCACCATGCTACCTTGTAGGAATGATCTTGTACGTAGGAGAAGAACCTGGCAAGCACATGGCCCAAAATACCCAAATTAGCAAGAATGGAGATACACTGTATTACACTATACTCTATGGCATTGGAGACGTATTCTCTGGAGTGTCAAATCCTGCTTCTCCGTCTAGCAATCTGATGGACGAGTCTGGGTTTGGTGGTTACCAGGAGAACTGTAATGTTCTGACTTAAAAGTGGAAAGTTTGATGGAGGGGGGATTATGGTGTGGGGTTGGTTTTCAGGAGATGTGCTCAGTCCAGTGAACTAAATGCTCCTCTTAATGCTTCAGCATACCAATACATTCTGGACAATTTCATGCTCTCAACTCAGTGGGAACAGTTTTGGGATGGCCCCTTCCTGTTCCAACAGGACTACACACCAGTGAACAAAGCAAGGTCCATAAAGACATGGATGGGTTTTGTGTGAAAGAAAATGATCAGAAATTCTCATAAACACACTCCTAATCCTTGTGGAAAGCCTTCCCAGAAGAGGTAAAGCTGTTATAGCTACAAAAGGTGGGCCAACATCATATTAAATTCTATGGATTAAGAATGGGATGTAACTCAATTTCATACGCATGTGAAGGGAGGTGAGCGAATACTTTTAGCACTATAATGTACGTAACTGATGAGTCACTGTACTAAACCCAGTGATCTGTGTTGTTGAATCTTTCAAGACTCAAGTCTTGAAAAGAATAACCCTATCAAGGCCACTGGGTAGCAGTAACAAATAACAACTAGGCATACTGACTTCATAAACAAACTTACTTTGTACTCCTTAAACTGTCCATTAATGGAACTGGAATTGACAGGAAGCCAGTGCACATTAACTTTAGTGCTATTTATCTTCAGTACTCTGAGTGCTTCAGGAGCATCTGACGGCCCTGGCAGAAAGAACAAATGAATATGTAAAGTAAACCATGCTCCTCTATCAGACTTTACTAGTGCCAGTACTTACTGTCCTCCCCTGAGAAGCCAATCACTATGTTTGACTCTGGGCCTGGTCCAAAATCATTGACTGCCTGGATCTTGATCTCATAGGGAACATAGGTCTCTGTGTCACTGACCACATGTTTTGGACTGGTAGTGGTAATATTATTCCACCCCTCCTCTAAATTCTTCCTCTTCCATGACACCACATAGTGCAATCCAGGCCCATTCCGTTCAGTATCCAGTAGGGGCTGTGAACACAAACACATGAAAGTTTGGGTCATTTCAAGAAGTAATTAAGTCTTTCTTTCACAGTGTCTCAAAAGTAAGGAAACACATGTATAAAATGAAAATGCCAGATAGTGATCCAATTTTAGACATGAGCTGTATGGGAAGGGAGAAACTTGTTAGAACATGTCACCAACATGGTGGCCATCTAGAATGCTGCAAACTTGGATTCAACTTGACTTTTTCTAATGGTAAAGTAGGTGTGTTGCACTTCAGATTGGTAGAGACTTTCACCAAAAAACAATGGTGTGCTTCATGTAACTTAGTATTCTTCGATACAGGTGACATGAAGGATATGGCATTATCCCAAGCCATTAAGATTGTCCTCATTACTGGTAATGCACATGTGGTCAATCAACGGCAACCAAACAGGCCTCCCATTACCCACAGTGCGTATATCAAACATTTGCCAAAATTATGAAAAATAGGTTCTGTTGCTAATAAAGGTAGGACAGCCAAAAACCACTACAGATGTAGCTACAACTGCTGGTCTGGCCTTAATAAGCAAGAGCCTGCATTGTAGTGCTCTTCATCTATTTTCTGAACTTACTGGTTGTATATCTTAGTTAATTCTTACATATACCAAGGAGGATGGGCCCCTTTTGAGTCTTGGTCCTCCCAAGGTTTCTTCCTAATAACATTTAGGGAGTTTTTTCACTGTCGCCAAAGGCTTGCTCAATTTGGGTATAACCATATATATTAGAAGATAATCTATAGTGGTAAAGCTGCTTTGAGTCAATGTTGCATTTTAAAAAGCAGTATACAAATAAATTAGACTTTAAATTTTGTCTGTTCTATGAATTTGCAGATGGTGCTGTACCAGGTGCTGTTCAGTGATTAAACAAATTTCATGATGGACAGTATACTAAAAGATTCTATAGACCTTATGGTAAATTTTTTTGGTTTCTCATAAAATCATTGTTTGAAAATGAGAACAAATAAAAGTATTTTAACACGAAGAACTCCAGGTGAAACTCCCTACCAGTTTGAAAAACTGAAGTTTTTCAAATGCAAAATGCCACTGCTTTAGCAGTGGTATAATGGCCATATATATAAAATTATTTTTCAGTTTCTTTATTAGAACACAACCAGAAAATATAATACAGAATTCAAAAAATCTTCTTCCACAGGCTACAGTGGCAAGCATTTAGTAATAGCAGCATCTGACAGCTTTGACCCTTCTGCAGTCTAAAGAAGCTTGAACAGGAATGGTCTTTTTGGAAGGGTAGCAGCCAAGAAAGCACTTTTTTTAAAGGGAACAGGGTGACAAAGTGAATATATTATAAAGCTCACAAAGACTGGAAGATCCCAGTGGAAAAGGATATTATCACGTGAATAATTAAAGTTTGAAATTTATAGGGTCCAGTCCTGGACAAATTGTTATATGAGTATCAAAATTACTGGTCATTCTAAGATTATTTTACTCCGTCACTTTTCTTTTACAGGTGCAGTTCTACAGTTAAGGAACAATATTTTTTTATAAAAGTTATAAAAACATGGACCACACACACTACAAGACAAATTATATATAATAGGCAAACTAATTTAAGCTATTAATACTGGTGTTGCACTGTAACATCTAACTTACATTATATTTACTGAAATATATTTAGGAATAATGTAATTTTTACTGAACTGTTAAAAATGGTTTCTTGGAAGCTGAAACTTCTTATTAAATACCTACTTTGGTTAACTACCTAGTTATCAATGATTTCCAGTGCATGAGAAAAGAAAAAGGTACCTGTTCTTTCTTCCTGAGGGACTATGGTTGCTTCTGGAACTAACAGTGTGCATTTTACCGCTTAGTTGTTGGACGTAAACTGGCTTTGGGTATGACAGCAGAAATGCTCTGCTTGCAAAACAATTATTAAAAAATTATTGCTACACTGAATGAAATTCCTGTGTATATATGACCACTAATATATCTTGTTAGCTAACTGTGTATATTAATACACCATATTTACTGTTCATGTCACTTTAACATCACCAGTTTTATGAAAGAAATATTTCAGAAATGCCCTCTTCCTTTTTTCTCTCTCTCTCTTCCTGCTCTTTGAGTTTTTTGAAATATCGACTTTAATTTCATTTTCGTTTTCCACCACATAGAAATTAAACGATAGCTCTGTGTAGGAGGTTCAAAAAACTTTAGCTTTTGATTGTGGGGGTATATTAAAGAATGCAACATGCAGATAAACATAACTTATAAAGACTATAAATTGGAATAAAGATGCAGTCTAGTATTATTTATTTCTGCAATAACAGAGAATATGAATATGAGAAACTAAACCACATTAATTTCCAATGTTGTTGGAGACACCAAACTGGAGCTTTGTAAAACACAGACCTGCATTCAAGAACGCCACATAAAAGGGGCTCACACATGCATTTTTATAAACTCAAACAAGATGGTTTGGTCAATTAAAAACAGGAAAAACCTTGCTAAAATGTAACGCTAAATAAAGCAGAAAAACACTACACCACTAATCACCTGCCAAGTGATCTCCATGTTGGTCTTCTTCGTTCCTTGTCCTTTAAGGCCACTGGGGATAATGTAAGGAGCTAAAAACAGATGATCAATAAAAATAATTCATTAGTGGCTTATTCAGAAATCTAGCATAAATCTCAAAGGTTCTGCTGCAAAATATAAAATTAATTTTTATACCCCAATCCATAATAAATGTGCTTGGCCTACTGGCTAATATAAAAGTTATTTAAAATATTTATTATGCTGGTAGAACTATTCTTTTTAAAGTAAATGCATTTATTCTGTCACAATTTACTCTCTCACAAAATGCCTCAATTTTCTATTTTGAGTAAAAATTTGAAAAGAAAAACAGAGAATTTTCAAAATACAATTCAGAATTGATTAGAATCTGGCCTGTCCCCTTTTTTCTACAATATCAGTGTGCTCTCAAGCTGGCAATATCTGTTTTGTCCATGTTATTCCAGCATAATATCATATCGTTCCAAAGAACATCATGGTATGTTGACAAGACACCGGTTTCATGTCTTATTTTATAACTATTATTTACAATGTTTAATTGCAATATTTGCCCTTAGAGATGGTCTGTATGTACAGCATCCTGTCAGTAGCCTCGTATGCTATATATTAAATCTCAGAATCAATTGGCTTTCTCAGTGGGTGGTTGAAGAGAGCAACTGGACTTGCTTGAAATTCTTGAAGACGTTTCACCTCTCATCCGAAAGGCT
>JAVSBU010345704.1:0-10345 GCA_033118015.1 Loricariichthys derbyi | reverse complement strand
ATATTAAATACAATGGATTAAAAATGAGATGTAACTCAAGTTCATATACGAGTGAATACTTATAAATTGTCAATATAGTGTATGTATAACAAAACTCAAATTAATATGCGTTATACGAAGAATTTGCATGACTTACAAAAAAAAAATAAAATAAAATAAAAAAATACGTGAACCTGCCCACAAGAGGGCAATGTTGCCTCATATAGTATATATTTATCCTTGCGTCTGTTAAATCATAGCATAGCTTTTCTAAATGAATTCCAGAATTATTGGCCACCGTAATTTTGGGTAGAAGGTTCTGATATGTCTTTGTATTTAAATGCGGTAATCTTGTTCTCAAAATACGATAACCTTTAATTGAAGTACACTTATTCTAAGAATAAACTTTAAAAATAGTTTAGATGTTTTAAAAAAAACATACACGTCACGATTAGTCCATCTCCTCATACCTGTATTTGATCATTATTAACATTAAAATTAGATATTTGTTTGGTATCTAATAATTGTTTCTTCCTACTTTTGGTCAGACTCCTGATGAGAATGAGTAATTGTTTTATTACACTAAAAGGAGGGAAGTTATCTGGCTCTTAGTTGCATTATCTAACAGACTGGTTGTTCATACTCTATCTGGCCAAAAGATTCAAAAAAGCAACTTTAGAGACTTTGATAGGACTGTATTGCATTAATTAATATGTTTCATCTACAACTATTTTAAAACCAAATGATGTAGTGTGTAGCTTCTCCTTCTTACACCATTATGTGAAGAGATCAGAAGACACTACAGCTCCAAAGTTTGGGTTCACTTGGTAATTTTCATGTTCTCCATGCAAACACACATGTAATGAGTCTAAATAAGAAATATAGTAAATAAACAGGACGTGCTGACATTGTCAGAATTAGAAATAATGATTTTAAAGGAAATGATGAATGAGTACTTCAAAACTAAGTGACAGATGCTGATAAGTTTGCAAAAATGTAGATCTTTCTTTAAAAATCATCTCATTCATTTTAATTGTTTGTGAAATTGTGGTTGTGAATTGTATTAAATGTGTTTTCTTTGGAAAACAATATGTTAATGTTAAAATTATTGGCCTCCATCAAAGCAATGAAAACAAAAGAGCACTGATATGAATGGAATTTACTTTAGAACCGTAAAACGCATTATTTAAAAAAGTAGAAGAACAGTGTTGAACCATCAACTTCGCAGTAGAAATGTAGCTCTGCATCATAAACCAAGTCTGAGGAGCCTATATGTGCCAAGATTATCCCATTCATTGTTTTTTTCCCTAGTTTGGCCATATTGGGAGATGATAATGGTTCATCTGGCTCAAGTATTAATTATTAATTAATTATTAGTGATGATAATAATAATAACAATAATAATAATAATAATAATAATAATAATAATAATAATAACTATTATTATTATTATTATTATTATTATTATTATTATTATTATTATTATTATTATTATTATTATTTTGTTTCTACTATGATATAAATAATATTATATTTATTTACACAAAAAACTTTTTTGGCCAGGAAGTGAATTATTTTTGTGAATTTATTTATTCATCCTCAATAAAGCAACATTCACACCGCCAACTGACGAGTTGATAGTAATACGATTAGCAAGAAGTGACATTAAAAACTCGGTCTCCACAGCACCAGTACTCATATTCTTTAATTCCAGGCTAATGTCTCAAAGAATGGATTCTCTCTGAAGCAAGCGAGACCAAGAGCTTTAAAAGTTAGAGTGTTGTCTAATGCAGAACACAGTTAAGAAAATAACATGCCTATTAGTGATCTTTTAAAGGTCTTTTAATTTTTTAAATGCCACTGTGGTAGCCTAGCGGTTAAGGTGTTGGACTATGGGCCAGAAGGTCCAGGGTTCAAATCCCACCTCTGCCAAGCTGCTACTGTTGGGTCCTTGAGCAAGACCTTTAACCCACAATTGTTTAGATTGTGATTGTATAAAATGAAAGTCGCTATAATGGCGTCTGCTAAATGCCATAAATGTTCTGTCTGACCACAATGTATGGGTATTTTTACTCTTTTCTAATGTCTAGGGGCCACAGCATGGCTTTAATGAATTGCCATCCAGATGTGGATTTCAGTCTGTATTCATTGACAAAAGAGGCATGTTTATTCCCATGCTTTAGTGAGAGATAAAAAATAGGTAAACCAATAAAAATATGGAAGAATATTTACTCACTAATTAATATTGAATAATAAATATGTTACTAGCACGTTTGCTGAATTTTTAAAATCCCCTCTGCAGATTTAGTACAACTGCACAAGAGAAATCAATTATGCTTACTATACTTCCCTTACTGAACTGGCTTCTGATGATTTGTGCAAAATAGATGAATCCTCTGCACCTTACCGAAACCAATAGGAAGCACTCAGTTCGTGATGCCAAATGATTTAAAAAAAAATGCTGCTGACATGTTTGATATAAGTGCTATTCCTTTTCATTGTGGATTATTCTTACCAGAGGTTCATAAATTGCCTGAGACACAAGTATCCGTTTAGCCTTACGGGAAATCTGATACAATGAACTCCTTAAGAGTCAAAAAGTTTTATTCCAACAATTGCAGGATCAAATATGAGAGAGGGGAACTAACAGAGACACAGAGACACAAAATGTGATACCAACAGATGGTCTGCATGCTAAATTATACAGAACGATTTTACATCCAGGAAAATGTCAAATGAATGCAAGGTAATTCGGCGATTACGTCTATTTCTAAACGTACAAAACTATTCCTTACATTTCTGCATTTAAAGTGAAGTTCCATAGATTGCCGATAAGACTGTGCATTAAGTCATAACACAATTTAAGTTTGCCTTTGGTACAGGAAATCTGACACAGGAAATTACTCTTCGAAAAACTCCTTAAGAGTCAAAAAATGTCTATTAGAACAATTACAGCATTCGATAATGGAGAAAGAGAAAGAACGAGAGAGCGACTTGGCTTTAAACGTGACTTAACATATAATTATTATAAGATAGTTGTGGATCAATCATTTTACACCTGGGCCTTCAGTAATGCTTCATCTGAATAAACCCGCCCTTCTAATGGTTATAAAAAACATGTTAATATGCAGAAATACAGTATAAAGAACCGTTTATGCCTTTAATGAATATAGACAAACCAGTGAATAAATCCCCTATAGCTCCAGCCACAATATAGAAACAAACCATTATAGTCTATATACAGCCTTTTTTCAAGCCAGTTGTTAATTGAATGTCTGTCGATTATCCATCACTGAGCCAACTTTACCACGATACACATAAAAATATCAATAATAACCTCATAAACCTGTTATTTAGGAAAACAGCAACATTTTACTCACCAAATATTCGGATTATTTGTAAACAAAATCCTCCTCTCTTTCCTCTAAAACAGTTCTGTGACTCTGTGGTACAGATTATTCGTACATTTCAGTTCCATCATGAAGTCTCTTTCTATCGCCATCAAATAATGCTGAAAGTTAAACCTGCCCTGTCGTATTTCTGGCAGAAGTTTTCCCTGCGCACTTCCTCTTTCAGTTGTAGATCTACTTTGGTTTTCCCAAACGTTTTGGAAAGCACCGTTGCTTGTAAGTGTCCAGCAGTGCTTTGGTGTCTCGTTGCTGCCTTGATTAGGCAAGTCACATTTACAAACACCATGTCGATCAGTGGCAAATAACAAGCACTCCCAGCAATACAATTTGCAGTTTTACAGGGACCCTGTGAGCCTCGGTACTGCTGAAAGTGGTGGACAAATCCTCTTCCTGGTTGTGACAGTTTATCTATAGCTTCAGAGTTTTCCGACCTTTTTTAAGAATGTCCAGATTTTCTTGAAAAGTCCATCTTGAAAATGGCCTTGAAAGTAAATCTGCCACCAAATCTATTTCTTCTCCTCCTTCAGCCATTGTGGGGTGACAAAATATCTATTACACCATCCTAACCAATCAATGGGTCTGAATATGGTGACTGGTGAAGTTGCTGTATGCTAGAAGGCCCTAGTGACACCGACTCAAAATCTGATTGGTTTAAACAATAGTTTCATCGACATTTATTTATGCCCCTATCTCACCTAGCAGTATTTTGGCCTGGGCTGGCAAGGCCTTTTCCCATGTTTACTTGAGTTTACTTGAGGCATGTCATAGCTTTCCCAGGCCTTTTTTGTGATAACGGGAGGGCATGGCCTAAATACAGCAAACCAGGCATGACCAGGAGACCTACATTTGTACGCTTTGCCATGGTTTGACGAAGCCCATTGAGGACGATACGTAGTCTATCGCAGAGGTTTAGTGTAATTTCAAGGATATACATTCCATAGAAATGCCGTTCATGTTCATGAGAGACACTGGAGCGATTCCTCCAAGCTGGTGTGCAGGACTGATCAACAGATACAGATTACTACAACATATTCCCACAAATGGTACAGGTATTGCTTAATTTAATGTTATCTATAGACATTTGTTTAATATTCGCCATCTACAACAGTTTGTCCATTTAATTACGGCTGTGATTTAAACATTAAGTTGTGCTTGGACATGAAATGAACGGTCATGCACGCAGATGAGTTTAGCTCCATTGGCCGAATCGCAAACGGCTCACTCTATGCTTCAGAGTACACTAGGTAGTGAGCAAAGCTCTATATTTTCATATGCTTTAGTAGTGCGCATATATAGAGAGCTACAGGGCTGATGAAAGTCTATATAGAAAAAAAAAGAAAGCTTAAAATGAACATATGGAAATGAACTTATATATAATAATATTATATTATATTAATATCACAAAACCAGCCACTAGGGATCACTAGCCAGTGTATCTTGTGCCGGTCCCAAGCCCGGGTAAATGGTGAGGGTTGTGTCTGGAAGGGCATCCGACGTAAAACACTTTGCCAAAACTCACCACAAATATTATACATTTACATAAGAAGTTTTAAAAAGCACAATAGTAAATAAATAAGCATCAAATACAAACAGTAAAAGCCATTAGTTACTATATATTCATAAAGACCCATCATATAGATAATAAAAACCATTCATAAAATTACTAAGAAATACATCCAATAATTCTATTATACACAGATGAGGTCTTCATCATCGTCATCATCATCATCATCATCATCATCATCATCATCATCAATAGCACAAAAAACCTGCCCCTGTGCCCAGATGCAACTAAACTCCTGTAATCTGTGTGAGTTTAAAATAGAGCTTAATCCTCAGTTTTAATCCGATACTTTAACATGATATCAATGTTCAGAGTTCCCATGTTTTTAACATGTTCTTCCTCATTAGCCAAATTGCTAACTTTGCATTTCCCAATAAATTTTTTTTTCTAATTTGGTTTTGATGCAGGACCTTAATAAGGCCTTTTTGTTAGCACTCTGCAAGTCTTTGAGCTCAGCAGTTGTAAATGGAGCAGTAATTGCTCTCTAAAGTGCTGGTCAGATGTCGCTGCTAAGATGGTCAGGTAAGGGAAAGGCTCATGATATTCCTCTGCTCCATCCTCCAGGGCTTGGTTGAACTCTGGAGGGAGAGATGCCATCACCTCTTCCATAATCCTTTGCAGCAGATGACATGACCTTATTCTCGTCTCTGTGGTCAGCATGGTGATGGGTTTCCAGTTCTCACCAGCCCTCGGACTCCCAATCTTATTGAGCCCATCTTGGAGGAAACAGCATAGGTCATCAACGCCCTCGTCTGTAAACACGGGCTGAAGAATAGCAGCTCTTCATTAAAGCCAATCACGGGTTGATGAGTGGATCTGCTGCTTTTCAGGACTGTGTACCAGGTCCTCAGAACAGACTGGTAGAATTTAGAGGTTTTTGTGATGTTCATGTCTTTTATTGTCAGGGTGGTAAAGAGGTGTTTGTCATATTCAACATTTTCTACACATTCGAGCAGCTGACATAATGTGGGGTTGAAGTTGTTTTCTGGCTGGGCATGTTGATGAGGCCCTGTCCTCCCCCTTGATGGGAAAGATAGAGAACAAATGCTCGTGCCCAGTGCTGTCCACTCCAAAAGAAGCAGATGGGTCTGCTCTGTATGTCTCTGATTAGGGGATCTGGTGGTTCCAGGGCAATGAGCTTGTGCCACAACATTGAAGTTTGTTGACGATGAGAAGTCTTCCCTTGTAATATAGCTGAGGGAGGATCCAGGTCCAGTATGACACACAAGCCTCCACCTTTTCTGTCATACTTTCTCAGTAACAACACTCTTCTCCAGGTAGAAATACTTGAGTCCTTGTTGACCCCAGTGCAGGTTCTCTGGTAGGACTGGTGGGTGGTGGTCCTCCCATGGACTTATCAGAGCCGATTCAGATTTGTTCCAGTTAATTTAGCAGAGGATGCTGCGGCGTAGATGTTGAGGCTTTCGGTCAGATGTCAACAGCATATGCTGATTGAACCCGAATTTTTTTTTTTTAAAGCTGCACACAGTCCCTGCATCTTAGTCCTCAGTCATTATAGCAGAGGTTCAGTTGCCAGACTGTAGAGCTGATTGGAGATTGGGCAGCCCTGCCATATCCCTCACTGTAATTCCACAGGATGACTGAGTCTTCCCCTGACCTTTGGTAAAACTGTGGCACCGGAATATAAATTTTTTTATTAAAGATAAGAACTGTCCAGTCAAACCAAAAGCTTCCAAATTTTTAAAAAGTTACATATGACCAATCCTATCAAATGATTTGTCCTAATCTATTGATTAAAAAACACAATTAATTTTAATACATTGTCATGATGTGGGGGCAGACTGCTCGTGTTAATCGGCACACGTCTGCTGAGGAAACTGACATACATTGTCTGAGTACATAGTATGTCTGATCTGGGCGTATTAAAGCCTCAATGTGATTTTTTTTAGTCTGTTAGATAAAACATCTGATTAGATTTTATAATACATACATAAAAGTGGCACTGGTCTCCAGTTCTTTAACAGACTCAAGTCACATTTTTTTGGTAAAAGATATAAAACCGCTCTGGTACAGCTGATTAGAAGTCGACCATTTTTAAAAGAGCAGATAAAAACCTTGTGTAAATGAGTTCCTAAAATATCCCATAAGGTTTTATAAAATTCTAAATTCAGACCATCAATTTCAGCTGCATGTCCAGTACAGAGTTGTTTTACAGCCTCAGTTGGTTTGTTAAAATCAACATCCATCTCCAATTGTTCGTTTTGTGTTGGGGTCAGCTTTGGTAGGTCCTTTAAAAGTTCCTGTATGAAGACGAGGTCTATTGTCTCTGCTAATTCAGAGTAAAAGTCCAGAGTAATGCTTCTTATTTCTATAATGTTCATTCTTAAAGTTCCAAATAGGCATTTAAGATGGGCATTTGATTCTGAGACTTCCCTCTTTATTCTAGATTAAAAATGAAAGAGGTTGGTGCATCCATGTCATTAATGTTGAAGTACACACCTAGTGCTTTTTATTTTTCCTCCCAAATCATGCTTTTTTTGCAACATCACTTTTTTGGATAATTTCATGTTCAAATGATTTGATTTCTCATTCTAGATCAGTTAAGGTTTATTGTTAGATGGCTTTTGTATGCTCATCATATTTCTGACAAAACATTCTATAGGTTTTACTTATCTCCCACCAAACTCTCAAATGTAGATTTATTTAGATTCTATTTCTCCCAAAATGTTTGAAACTATTACAAAAGTGTTCACCTTGCAAGAGTTTTTTTGTCAAAAGGTTTTGGTTTGACCCCATTTGATATAATAATGTTTAGTGTGATCAGATAAAACACTTGGATGGATTAAAGCATTTAAAAATGTGTTCTTATGTTTTATTAATATAAAACCAATCTAATCTAGCCACAATACTGTTGTCTGTTCTTTTTATCCATGTGAAGCTTTTTACACCATGGGTTTTGTTCCCTCCATGGATTTACAAGTCTTTGAGTTTTACAATAACTAATGTTTAAAAATTGAGCAGAGTAATATGATTCTTCTCCAATCCTATCTATAGTTAAATCACTAGTGCAATTCCAGTCTCTGCCAATCCCCACTACTGGATTGTTTTTCTCCTGTTTTAGTTCTTTTAATTTATTAAATTTCTGACATGTTCTGTCCCAAGGTTTGGTGTGTAGATGTTAATACAAGGAAAAGGTGTAGATCTTATTTTTGTTTTGATCATTAAAATTTATCCCTGCTCAATTTCTAAAACCTGAGTGTTAAAACAATTTTTAGAGACTAAAATGGCAACCCATGCAGTAAAATTAGACCCATGACTAATTAAACAAAGATGATCTTTCCAGAAATATTCCCATTGTGTTTTAATTATCACTATGAGTTTTTTTTAAAGAACACAATATCCAGGTTTTTTGGTTAATAAGTTCTGAAATTGTGGCTCCTTTTACTCATGTTCCTCCCTCCATCAATGTTTAAAGTTCCCACCTGCAACTTCTCCATGTAGATAAAAGAAAGAAAGCAGAGTACAACAGTAAAAGGGAAAGAGGAACCCATAGTGTGATATTTAAGACTCATCTTTGTTATTTAGCAGGACTTTTGTTTTGGTTTGTTTTCTCGGGGACATTTTGTTTAGCTTTTTTCACAGACCTGATCTATTTGTCATGATATGGGAAAAAATCCTACACTTTGACAGTGTTTCCAAATGTCCTAATTAATTTGTTGCTTTCCTGTACTGTGTAAAGGTTCTGGTCAGTTTTGGGCAAGGATACAGCCTCGGAAACACCTGAAGCGCTGTCATCCTCCATTACGGAAACGGATCCAGACAGATTCAGACAGAGTTCACTCAGCTTTAAAGAAAGACTCCTACTCTACACTCACCAAAGCCATGTGCACCATTTCAGATTCATTAGTCGCCATTTGCTTTCAACTATTTAGAAAATGAACTAGGTTTAGTGTTTTCCATTTACATGTTGTGCCAAGTGCCAAGTTTTCATTGTTACCTGCAGTGCACATCACATTTTCAATAAATATTTTTTTGCTCATTTTCAGGCTCTTTACTACTTAAGCGTTGCACTGGGGGTGGTTCTGGGTTTCAGCTCTCAGTCTCAGAAGCAGCAGCAGATTCCTCCTCCTGCTCATTTTGAATTTTAGGTTTTGTTGCACTAGGAGAGATGTTTCAACTTTTCCTTCTCTAGCAGCCGTACTGTAGCCCAAGCTGTGTTTAGCTGCACGTGCCTTGCTCACGTCTTGTCAGGCTTCCAGCGGTTTGTATTTGGGGCTGGTACCAGCTACTACCTGTGCAGCACTGGGACCTGCTTCCTCACCCATTTCTTGCCATTTACAAGGGCACCTCTATAGTGTCCTATAGGTCACCACAGTCAAAACATCTCATGGAGCTAGCAAACAGCATGAAGGTCATTCCGTCATACTTCACTTTAAATGAGATGTCCAGAGTAACCATGGGTGGTAGAAGAGTGGGTTCTTTATTTAGCATGGGTTCCTTATTTAGGACCATAATGATGGTTCGTCTGAACATGACTATCTGCTGTAAAACGTCCTCCTCGTAGTTAAGATTCACATTTCAAAAACCACTGACGATTTTCCCGAAGACTGTAAATTGGCAGTCAATATGGGTTTGAAATAGTGACACAGCTCTTGGTTGATAATAAATTCATCACTTAATGTGATTCGTTGTTCCATCAGCTGATCCATGAGCCATCACGGATGAACAAACACGGCTTTGTTCATCCTAGATGCTGCAACCATGTTTTTATTCCTCACAACCTTTCTCATAGCGAGCACAACCTGCTTCGCCGTGATCTCCAGCCGGGAGATACAGAGAGAACTTCTTACTCCTGGGCACAGAGTGAGACTCCAGCTCGCTCCACCACGGGCTGCAAAGGAGATGAGACGTTTAAAAGATGGAATTAGGTATATAAAGCCTTCACTTCATGTTTCCTAAGTGTACCGCTGAAAAGTGAAACAGTAGGAAAATAAAGTGAAATAATAAAGAAGGTTTTTAACATTTGCTCTCGCACACATCCTCACATGCTCTCAACAGACATGTGCAGAGAAAGAGAGAGCAGCTCCTCTCACCCTGCACAACCCTGAGATCAAATTCCTACTGTATGCAGATGACATAGTCCTGCTGTCCCCATTGCACAGGGTCTACAGCAGAACATGCACTTACTACAGGTTCTGGACTTACTACAAGTAGAAGGACAGTTACCCTGTAAAGATCAAAACATTCAAATAAAAAAAAAATAGAGGTCTCGGGGGAAACACACAATAGAAAACTGCAAGGAGTATAATTACTGATGCCTAGTTCACACATACACGGTTGCGGCCGAGTTAACGGAGATAAGCCTTTTTCGGTTTTACCTGCAAAAATCCCGGTTAAGCATTTAGGAAGGTCAGGAAAATATGCAAATTTA
>JAVSBU010345695.1:0-10347 GCA_033118015.1 Loricariichthys derbyi | reverse complement strand
GCACCCAATTGTGGGTAGAGGCCAGACTTGACCTTTGGACCTTTTGGTCCATAGTCCAGTAACATAACGACTAGGCTACCACAGTCCCTAGTGAGTAGTTAAAACGTAGCTCTATGTGCTTTAACAGTTACCTAAGTAGTTTTTGCCAGTCCTCATATGTTTAGTAGACGCCCTTAACCAAAGAGACTTAGAACTGATCCAATCTTATAATCCAAGCAATTGTAGGTTAAGGGTCTTGCTTAAGGACCCAACAGTGGCAGCTTCCCAGAGGTGGTATTTGAACTCTGGGCCTTTGGATCCATAATCCAGTACCTTTACCTTTAGGACACTGCAGTCTTGCACCTCTTTGTTTGCTCTGGTACTCCAAGGGGGGTGTTAGGTTCGGTTCAGCAGCAGGTTGTGTAGTCGTGTAGTTATGTTACCCCTAATCAAGTAAACGTTACAATTTTCAGCGTGTGTACTGCGGTTGTTTTTATTGTTGAGATACAGGAACCTATTAACAGCTCTGACCAATGCAGCTTTTTTTTAGGGTAATGTACTTATTACATGCCAACATGGGACAGACATGCAGGTATGCAGAAGTCTGGGGGTGAAAATTAGAGACTGAGTGTCTGTGGCTGATGAAAGAACAGCAGGATGTGTCGATGAAAAGCAGACGTGTTCAGGTCTGCTCGATTAGCGATTATCCTCTCCAGAGGTCGAGGGTTCTTCACTGGCGTTATCTACAGGACAGGATTAACCCTGCGGGTGAGACCAGGGTAATGTCTTCTTCTGTCTGACTGGGGGGAATCGAACTCTCTCACTTATTAACTGCTGGAGAAACAAAGCAAATGGGAATAAGATAGAGAGGCAGCGATGGCCTTGGGAGGAAGAGCAAGGTTCGTTTGCTTTCTCGTGGCTTGAAGCATGTTTAAACGCAAAGGCAAACAATGCGGATGCAAATCAATATTGTTGTCTTTTCCAGATTAGGTGCTGGGTTCGTAAAAGAGAAGCTCAGGTTTACGAGAGCAACCATACGTATATATTATTACAAAAAAGATCTTAAATTATACAGTACTCCTAGCAGGCTGAACTGCTGATCCCATGTGAAATGTAGCCTCAGTCACCTGTTCTTAGCTGTCACATGGTGTGGTCTTCTGCTGTTGTAGCCCATCTGCTTCAAGGTTTGATATTGTTCCGAAATTCTTCTGCACACCTCGGTCATAACAAGTGCTAATGTGGGTTATGGTAACCTGTTGATTCTCCTCTACCCTCTGGAATTTTCACCCAGCCTGTTTAGCACCGACAGCCATGCCACGTTCAAAGTCACTTAAACCACCATTCTTCCCCATTGTGATGCTCGGAAATTAAATTTTTATTCCAAATCTAATTTGTTCCAAGTTCTTTTATTGTACTTCCTATTTTAAAGTCACTCCGCTGTTCCAATTTCACCGATTGCAAGAGTAACTACCAAAAGGAGGCAATTCTTTTTTAATCCCTGCATTTCAGCACAAGGTCGGCATGTGTAAAACATTAATCCGAATTAAAGGAAAAAAGGTTTTCATAATTATTTGCAGGAAAACACTGATCCTCACCTCAGGGTTTATTACAAGGGCCTTGGATGGAAATCGTCCTTCTTTTTATGTTAGTCATTGAACTGTACTTGAAATTTAATGTAATTTATGTCGATTTTGTTTTATTTTAAATTGTAGCTTAGCTTCAGTAAAACAGTGTATATACAGATATAATAGATTTAGTGACTATTTTTAGTTTAGCTTTTAGTTCGTCTATTTATTTATTGTTTTATATTATAAAACCTTGTAGCTGTGTGGAAATGTCACACATTTTTTAATAGTTTACCTTTATTTAAACTTGTATTCTAAATGTGGTTACAGATTTTGTCAAGTACATTTACTTCACTTGTAATGTACTGTACTTTTTATTTATTTAACGTTTATTCATCTTGTGTAGTTTTGTTTTAAATTTGTCCCATGAGCAACACAAGGTCGTAAGTGACTTTTTTTTACATTTTCAGAAAAGAGCCTTTGAAAGTCTGAAATTGCCTGAAAAAATCAAATGATAATAATTATTATAAAATTTTATTTTATTTTTAATTATAAAAATTATTATCATATGATTTTTCAAAGGCTCAGACTCAGATTTTTCAGACTTTCAAAGGCTCTTTTCTGAAAATGTAAAAAATGTCACTTACGACCTTGTGTTACTCATGAGTTAAATAATGCATACGCAGATTTAGTTGATTTTGAAGTTTTAGTTGATTTTGATGAAGAGATTTTTTCTAGTTTATCTTTTATTTGGGTTTAGGATTCGTTTTATTGTTCTATATTGTAAGATATTTGATGATAGTATTGTACATATGTGGGAGAGGTGAAATAAAATTGTAAAATGTTTTATAACAAACCTTAAATAGTGAAAAATGTATATAAGACAGTCCTTAATTTACTAAAAAAGTCACACTTATACTTTTTATATAGTTTAACTTTAATAAAACTTCTATTCAAAAGCTTATTTCAGATTACTTCACTTGTAATTATACTTGTAATTTACTGTATTTTTTATTCAGTAGATTTTAATATATTTTATATAGTTATTTTTTCCAAATTATAGTTTGCTTCAATTAAAGAGTTCATTAGGTGATTTTTTTTTTTGTTGGGTGACTATTTCTAGTTTAGCTTTTATTGGTTTTAGAATTAGTTTTATTGTTTCATATTGTAAAATATTTGATGACAGTGTTGTATGTATGTGGAATGGATGGGATAAAATGAGTAAATAATTTTTAACAAACCTTAAACAGTGATGAATTTCTATAAGACAAACTTTTATGTATTAAAAATACACACTTATACTTTTTCTACAGTTCACTTTTAACAAATGTTTTAAATATAGTTACACCTTCCTTGTAATATACTTTTACATTTACAAATCTTATTTTAATGTATAGCATGTATATTTTTGTTTTAAATTACAGTTTTGCTTCAGTTAAATACTGCATACCTGTATTTTCTGGTAGTGGTGGTGATGATTATTTGTGAAATGTAACCTTCATTTGGTTTTAGGATTAGTTTTATTGATTTATATTGTAAAATATTAGGAAAGATTGGGATAAAATTGCAAAATGTTTTTTTTACCTAACTCTAAACACTGATGCATTTTAAGACAATCCTTTATTTAATACAAAAGTCACACTTGTACTTTTTCTATAGCTTCCCTTTAACATTACAGATCCTGTAGTGGTTATTATTTAAGCTATACATAATTTCGTTATACTTTATAACACAGATGCAGGACTGAGGTGGATTCACACGCCTGCTACATATTTGTTCAGCTTAAATTCTAAACTGTGATCCTAATTAGCTTATGCAGCAGGATGGAAACAGGCTGCCGTTAGGCCTGTTAAAGGCTTCATAAAGCAAAGAGATAATACGGCGATTAATTAATAATGAAGCATATGAGAGACGATCCATCACTGCCCTGACTGAACGTGCTCGAGTCTCAGCTGGATGCTGGAATAACGATCTGAGCTCGCTTTAATAGAATTACAAGCACACGTTCGAGCAAGCCGATTCTTCCGAGCGACTTGTCCGTCAAACATTAGGTCAAACAGCGCTTTGAGACGGCGAGCAAAAACGGCCAATTGTGCAATTGTGAAGGCCGAGCCTCTTCTGAAAGGAAGGCCAGAAGAAAAGGGATTAAAGGACGACAAAAGCGGGAGCCGTAATCCAGTTTAATTAAGGCGCACTCATTTCACGTGTGATTGGCAGGACCTGCTGAAGTGTCTCCATTCTCATGGCTCCTTTCTGTGTGGATGCTAATGAAACGTACACTTCAGCGTAAGTGCTCGGCTCCGGCTCGCCTCTAATGATGGGAAGAGATGCAAGCTCTCCTTTTCTGCAGTGTTTTTTTTTAGATGTCTGCTCTGATAGACAAAAGATGTAAATGGAGACTTCAAAGCTGAGCGTGATGGCTCTGTGGATGGAGACGATGCCTGGAGCGCTCTGATGTGGCTTCGTCCCCTGGTTTGTCCCTCATATGCATTTAATATAATTGGGATGGAGGATGTGGTGCATGGTTCGCTTCCTCTGGGGAAACTGCGAGGGTTTGTTTTATGTCCTCCTCTGTTTTTGTCAGAAAGAGGTCAGTCTGTGGTACAAAGAACTCCATATCCCTACATTCAATAAAGATGATGAAGGACTTTTCCATTGAGCATTTATTATTGTGGTTTACTGCGTTCTTTCACTCCACAATCAAAAACAAGGACTGGACCCACCAGGAACTCGGGGCTTCTGGTTCACTTTCCACCAAGGCATCTGGAACAGACACCATGACGGCGGTGACATCATTCCTCAGTTCTATTTTTAAGTAAATTGGTTAAGATTGTTCTTTCATCAGAAAGGTCACTTTAATCAGCTCTCATTAATGAAGTAGCCAAGAAACCCATTGATAAACTGAAGAAAGACCACAAATGGTTAAGGTACTACATTATGAACCAGAAGGTCTAGGGTTCAAGTCCTAGCACTGCCTGTTGGACCTTTAACTCATGGTTGTAAGACTGCATCATCTGTTAGTTAAGAATGTCTGCTAAATGACTAAATGCTTCAAATATCTCCATAGAGTGATAAAGTTAAATTAAGTTGTTTATTTCAAATAAAACATTTGCTCTGTAAACACCAGGGTAAGGGCAAGGAATTTTAAACCGCCTCGTATGAAATTGAAGTGTTTGTGCTGTTAAAATGGATCGTTCTGTTAAAATAATAGTACCATTATGGTGTCACAAAAGGCTCACTTTAATGCTGATTTACGACGGGGATCAGTTCCATCAAATCCATCGTAAACCGAGGAGTTTAACATGTACTGGATATATCATACCATAGACCACCTTAAAACACTTTAAACACATTAAACTACAGTTGGGCAAAAATCCTTATCATAAAGCTTATATTATAATAAAGTTTTGAATATCTCATGCCATATACAGAATAATGAATGTACTGAAAGTGAAAAACAAAATGATAATTGTTCTAACCACTGCTTTTACTCACTACATTTCCCAGTGCTCATCACTCTCACTACGTTAACTCACAGGGAGGCGTTACCGACTGACGGACTTCTTCTTTTAGAGAGAGGGCAGCAGAGCATTGAAAAATTCAAAATTCAAAGTAGGGTTTACGCTGAATGTGTATTTATGTGTGTTATCAGGTTGTGCTGCACTGTAAAATATGTTATAAAATTGTAGCCTACTGTAAAATAACTACTGCAAAATAACTATACTGTCAAATCACTGCGCGTTAATCTCTGTGTTATAAAATTACTGCATTGTAAAATATGTTATAAAATTGCACTGTAAAGTAATTATACTGTAAAATAACTCTACTGTAAAAACACTGCACAGTAAAATCTGTGTTGTAAAATTACTGTACTGTAAAATATGTTATAAAATCGTATTAGAAAATAACTATAGTGTAGAATCACTGCACGGTATAATCTGTGTTATAAAATTACTGTACTATAACATATGTTATAAAACTAATGTAAAATAATTGTATTGTAAAATCACTGCACTGTAAAATCGCTGCACTGTACAATCTGTGTTATAAAATTACTGTACTGTAAAATATAAAATTGTAATGTAAAATAACTGTAATGTAAAGTAATTGTACTGTAAAATCAATGCACTGTAAAAATCTGTTATAAAATTACTGTACTATAAAATGTTATAAAACTGTAATTTAAAATAATTGTACTGTAAAATCTCTGCACTGTAAAATCTGATATAAAATAACTGTACTGTAAAATATGTTATAAAACAGTCATGTAAAATAACTGTACTGTAAAACCACTTCACTGTAAAATCACTGTACTGTAAAATCTGTTGTAAAATTACTGTACTGTAAAATATGTTATAAAACAGTAATGTAAAATAATTGTACTGTAAAATCTCTGCACTGTAAAATCTGATATAAAATAACTGTACTGTAAAATATGTTATAAAACAGTCATGTAAAATAACTGTACTGTAAGATCACTTCACTGTAAAATCGCTGCACTGTGAAATCTGTTGTAAAATTACTGTACTGTAAAATATGTTATAAAACAGTAATGTAAAATAATTGTACTGTAAAATCACAGCACTGTAAAATCTGTATAAAATACTGCACTGTAAAATATGTTTTGAAATTGTAATGTAAAATAATTGTACTGTAAAATCACTGCACTTTAAAATCTGTTATAAAATTAGTGTACAGTAAAATATGTTATAAAATTGTAATTTAAAATAATTGTACTGTTAAATCACCGCACTGTAAAATCTGTGATATAAAATTGCTGTCCTGTATAATATTTTATAAAATTGTAATGTAAAATAACTGTAACGTAAAATAATTGTACTGTAAAATCACTGCACTGTAAAATCTGATATAAAATAACTGTACTGTAAAATATGTTATAAAACAGTAATGTAAAATAACTGTAACGTAAAATCACAGCACTGTAAAATCACTGCACTGTAAAATCTGTATAAAATACTGCACTGTAAAATATATTTTGAAATTGTAATGTAAAATAATTGTACTGTAAAATCACTGCACTTTAAAATCTGTTATAAAATTAGTGTACAGTAAAATATGTTATAAAATTGTAATTTAGAATAATTGTACTATAAAATCACTGCACTGTAAAATCTGTTATAAAATTAGTGTACAGTAAAATGTTATAAAATTGTAATTTAAAATAATTGTACTATAAAATCACTGCACTGTAAAATCTGTTATAAAATTAGTGTACAGTAAAATATGTTATAAAACTGTAATTTAAAATAATTGTACTATAAAATCACAGCACTGTAAAATCTGTATAAAATACTGCACTGTAAAATATTTTATAAAATTGTAATGTAAAATAACTGTACTGTAAAATAACTGTACTGTAAAATCAATGCACTGTAAAATCTGTTACAAAATTACTGTACTATAAAATGCTATAAAATAGTAATGTATAATAATTGTACTGTAAAATCAATGCACTGTAAAATCTTTATAAAATATTGTAATATAAAACATGTTATGAAATTGTAATGTAAAATACTTATACTGTAAAATCACGGCACTGTAAAATCTGTTATAAAATTGTAATGTAAAATACTTGTACTGTAAAATCTCTGCACTATAATATATGTTATAAAACAACTGTAAAATATGTTATGACATTGTACCGTAAAATAACTGTAGTGTAAAATCACTAAAATCAATGTTGAAAATTTACTGTAACACCACTGTTTTATAAAATCACTATACAGCAAAATAAGTCATGTAAAAACTTACAAAAAAATTATATTGTAAAAAATTACTGTGCTATAAAATCACTGTCCTTTAAAAACAACATTGTTAAAATGACTGTAGCTTAAAATCACAATACTACAAAATTTGTGTAGTAAAAGCATTATATTATAAAATTACTGTACTTTAACAATCATGGTATTCAATCATTGTCTTTTCCACTTATCCTGCTCAGGGTCGCAGAAGAGCAGGACTGAACACAAGATAGGAACAAACCTAGATAGGACTCACACTCACACACTAAGAGTATTTTGGAAACACTAATTTAAAAAAGTATGAATATGGTATTGATTTGGTATTGAATTAGATCGTATCAGTATCCAACATATTGAACGATACCCAGCCTTAGGCCTTAATATTTTTCTTACATCATTTTATGTCCAAACTCTTTCAGCACACACATTTTAATTATACATATTTATTAAAAAAAAAAAAAACTTAACATATTTGGAGATCCTGGTTTCACAGAGGCATGTATTCATTTTATTAACCTGGATATAATTAATGTGGGATTCAGTCATAAAATGAGGCTGCGGGAAAGCTGGTGCCTAGCCGGCGACACAGGGCACAAGGCAGGAACAACCCTAGACAGGGCACCAATCCATCATAAGGCACATCCAGTCACACATACACTTTGGAAACACCAATTAACCTAACACAAATCTTTGGAATGGGAAGAAACCAGAGAATCCAGAGAAAACCAAAATCAGTGCTGTGAAATCACCACACTGGAAAATTATGGCACTGTTAATTAATTAACTGTTGTAAAGTCCATGTACTGTGAAACATTTATATTGTAAAATCACTGCACAGTAAAATCACAGCACCATTAAATTTTGAAAAGATCCTTTAAAAAGATGTAAAAATAACTGCAATGTTGCTTAAAGCAACATAATCAAATTATAAAATCGCTGTGCTGTTAAAATATTGTTACAATGCATGTTCTTTAAAATTACTGTTCTGTAAATGAAATCCACTTGAAAACCTCTAGGCTGGTTTTAAAGAAATAAAACAGCTAAATGAATAAATACAGTTCATCTCAGGCTCTGCGCAGTGGACAAGGCCTGCAATAATGATGCACAGTGTGATAGGCCATTGCTTCCAGTAGCAGCTGTGTTATTGTGATAGTTACATTGTGTGTCACAGACAGGCTAGTGTTTAAAATAATGCAGGATCTTATTACCCCACTCTTTAGTGGTAAATGCCTGGTTTGCTTCCATTGTTTCAGTTCAGCAGAACCATTAGAGCTTCACAGCTGCTCTGCATCTGCTTTCTTTATCCACTGCTTTCACACGGTTCACCACGTTCAATGCGACCCTCTCTTTTATCAGGCCCTTTTATTATAGCATAGAGCACAAATTGCACATTTTTGACACGTAAATCTCCCTCCGTGCATGCATAATCCATGCAGACAGATCGTGTTTACTGTACAACTGTCAAATGAGGAGCATTAAGAAGTCATGTTTATTATGGAAAGTTATTTTTAGGTCTACCGCAAGATCACAGTCATTTTCTGTGCTGCCTCGAATCATCTGGAGCAAATTAAGTTCCATGTACAGGCGAAAAAAGGGCTGTTCGGTTTGTCATTTTCATATAATTAGTGCATCTTTCATACAAAATCACTGTGTTGTAAAACCACCATGCACTTACATCACTGTGCTGTAAAAATCGCTGTATTGTTACGTTAAACCACCAGGCTGCAAAATCAGCCCATTATGAGCCAGTATACTTTTAACTGTAAAATCACAGTACTGTAAATTAACCTGGTGTCACTAGAAGATCACTGGTGTACACTAAGATTAATGTCATTAATTAATGTCATCTAACCCTGGTTTTTTTGGTAAAACCTTTATTATAAAGCTCATGATATGAAAAAATCTGTAAAATCACAGCTATTTATTGTATAATTACTATAAAATCATTATTTTATAAAATCACCAAACTCTTTTGCTGTAAAATCACCATATTATGAGCCACTAGACTGTTACATTACCCAACTGTAAAATAATAGTATGGTGAAAACGCAGAACTGTAAAACTACAGTTCCAGTGCTCTACTGTAAAATTACTGTACATTAAATACTTGCATGTAAAACTGCTTTTTCGTAAAGCCACTTCACTGTAAAGTCATTGAGGTGTAAAGTGTAAAATCAATGCACTATTAAAACCCCTTGTCGCCGTACGTTGCAAATTTTTTCACACATGATTATATATTCAGGCGTCAAAGGGTTAAAAATCTATACTAAAAAAATCCTCATGTTGAAAAGTCACAGTGCTATTTAGTGTGTAGCGACCGTTAAATCACTATTCTGTAAAAATCACTGTAACATAAAGCTACCGAGCTCCTAAATCACTGTGCAGTAAAATCACCATACTGTTACGATACTGTTATCATGCTCCAGCAGCTCAATGTAGGCATTTTGGTTCAAATTTACTGTTACCTCAAGCAAAGGAGGCATTTTATGCATATTTAAAATGCTCCCACAACATCACAGAAACTTCAGCTTGATCCACACCTTTCACGCAGTCCTCATTGAAGGCCTCCTGAGGTCACCATTCACCATTCAGTTTTTTATCATGAACAGCCCCATTTTTGTCTTTATACTGACTATAACCAGCAGAAATGAGTATAGGCCTCTTGTGTGCCACTCTGCTCCGTATGCTCATAGTATGCAGCTTCCTATGGAGAGATCATTTAAAAATTGTTTGCGAATAGTCGCACAAATCTTGCCTGGAAGCAAAGCAATTTTTATTAGTAAGCCCTGAGATACACTGACGGCCCCTTTACATCAGTTGTATCTTTCAGCCATAATTGTAAAAATATTTTCCTGTAAGCTTGGATTTTAACCTTCAATATACCTGCAAATTGAGCCATTTCCTTCACACTATGACCAAATGCAATCACTCATTTTGGTCAGTCATTAACCTCTGCTTTGTGACCCATTTACCACATATCAAACAATACATTCACTGCACTGTACCACCTCTTCTCAATTTATGAATCCTTTAGCACACCC
>JAVSBU010345675.1:0-10349 GCA_033118015.1 Loricariichthys derbyi | reverse complement strand
ATTTATGCAGGTAAAACCGAAAAAGGCTTATCTCGGTTAACTCGGCCACAACCGTGTATGTGTGAACTAGGCATTATCTCAGTTAACTTGGCCGCAAACATAAATGTGTGAGCATAGCATAAGGGAATAAACACCCACTACAAGCGCCACCATCGAAGCACGTAGGAAGATGTGAAGGAGATACAGGCAAAGGGAGCTGAGGGGTAAGATCGGAAAAGGGTAAAATAAAGAAAACGAGTTATAGAAAAGCACGATTGAACAAAAGTAACAGGACAAAGCCTGAGTGAGAAACCAATAAAAGCCTGAAGGGAGAGGGAGAACTAAAGCCATGAGTAGCACTTTGAAAAAACAGCAACAAACAGAAAAGTCATAGGCAAGCCGAGCTCTCCTCACGCAAAATGAATCGGAATCTGTTCCTGCCAAAAAACGCGAGACCGGAACGTGAACACGGAGACCCGAGATGAGAAATAATGAAAGAAAAAGGCACGTGATTACAACCTGAAACAAGGATGCTCAAAAAACCCGAAAAGCACGATAACCTTAACGCAGCAAAAAAACGAAGCAGAGAGAAAGAGAACGCTGGCAAACATGATACATACGTGGTAAAGGACACGACAAGCGGCACCTCAAAACACCCTGTATTTTAAAAGATGTTCACAGGTGCCTCTTGTGCATCATGATCGATTTTGACATGCGCGCTCGCGCACTGGGGCGATCGGTGAAGCATGGATGCCCCCTGGTGGAGCGAGTGGCAGTAGTAACAAATCCTGTTATGATCGCTCCCATTACGGATCACTACATAGTAGATTCGGTTCTGGCTTTACAACGGATGACCTTCCTGATGCAACCCTCACACAATGAGCCAACACTAACAAGTCTGCAGACTGTCCATTGCAAACATGGACAGGAAGTCCATTGTTTTTAATCAATAGGCTTTGCCGAGTTTGAGCTGTTGGATTTGTGTTTAAGTTTTTGAAATGTGTTAGGAGGCGTGAAACAAATACCCTGTAATTTTGTGTGCAAAGAGAGAAAGAGATGACTACCAAAGAAAGTTTTTCAGTACTTACTCACTTTGAATTCCTTGGAAAAAATATTTGTGGGTGCGCAGTATTGCAGCAGGATTTCAATAGCCCACCCTATTGGTGATGGAGGGCATACTTCACTGTGGATACTGAGCTCTTTTTATGAGTGACAACTCTTTTTATGCATCTCTAGCATCATTTTCCATTTCACTGAAAAATCTTATCTGAATTCATTATGACAAATTGGTACGACCTGCAACTTTATGTCTTAGTCAGTTGCATGTCTAAGCATAAACGTGTACGGTTTAGTGTAATGCATTTAGCAATGGAGACTGTGGTAACTGGAGTATAAAAATGTCAGACTACTTGTGCTTTGTCACCGATCTTTATCTAACTGTGTGTTAGCTGTAGGATGAGTCGATCTTGGATCTCCTGAGCCATGAGTGATAGAGCGGTTGAACAGTCGCAGTGGTCACTGCGGGCAAAACAAGATAGAAAAGTGATGCAGGATTGCTGCAAATTGCATCCTCGGTGCCCTTCGTGTCAATTCTGACTGAGGGAGTCTGAGGTGAACTCAGCACTGCTCATTTTAAACAGAGGCATACAGAAAGAAAAGGAAAGAGGATGATGTGTTCAGGTATACTGATGACAGATAGAGGAATAGACTATCTTTTGTACATATAATTCTCCACCAATCCCCAGCTGTCAGGTTCTTGCCAGCTACATTTTCATGGCCCAGTCTCACTCCTGTGTATGTGCACTTCCAGGCACTGAACTAACAGGAAAGGAGACTTAAACTGTAACAGTACTGTACTCATGGCTGCCGTACACCGATTGGCCAGTAACATTTAATTTAATAGAATTAATGCCAATAATAAGTCCTGTGCTACCTGGCATCAAAACATTAGTTACAGATCCTTTATGTCTGGTAGGTTTGAGGTTTGGAGGTGTCAGGCGGCACGGCAGGTGGTGGGTTTATCCAGTATCTGGCAACCTGGTGCGGCATCTGAGTATGGCTTGAGCGTACAGCTGAGTCTTCCTGTATCTGGCGCCCGCATGCACAATCGTGCTGCGGGCTGCTTATTAGTAATCAGGATTCGGATCAAACTCAGCTGTGCGCGTTGTTTTAAAAACGAGTCGGGAGATCAATCCGGGCCGGGTCATTAGCTCTGCTTCCATACGGTAAGCTTGGTTGTTTTTCCATCTCCCGTCCCAGCGATCGGTTTGATCTGCCACGGCTCGCGCTGCTGTATGGGATTTGGTAAACAAGGTTATTGGATACGTGGGCTTCCATCTACCTGCTAGGGCTCGTCCCACGGCTGAAGCATATATACCACACAATGCGCAGAAATGGGGATTGTGCTCGCGGTTGCATGCTCGTATGGCACCAGAGAAGGTGAGGGACGAAAGTATCCACCTGCCCTTAGTAGAGGGTAGGTGGCGTATGAGCTGGAGCACAGAGGTATTCGGCAGTGTTTAGATTCTCAGTGTAGGGGCAGTTAGCCGCATCTCTGCACCGTCCAGACTCCCTTGGCACCCCCCGCGTGGTCGTCCAGGCAGTGCCGGACCTAAAGGGTCCACAGGGGATTACCGCAGGTTCACATTGCATAAAAAAGAATCATTGTCTGGGCCTGTCCCTGCACTGCACCCTGCCGGACCTCGCTAGAGCTCCACTCTTCCCAGTGGTTGGCCGGTTAGGTACATCCAACCGTAAAACCGGTGTCGACGTAGGTGTGGTTGGTCGGACCGGTCCGCCGGCTGTAAAATCGGGTCCACTTCACTGACTGTCCCCACGTGTCCTAGCCTCATCGGCCTCCGGGGTTTGTCTTTTGTTTTATTTCTGGGGCTTTATTTGTTACGTTGTTTTCGTTCTTTTTTGGTTCCCTTATTTACATTAAATAAAGCCTACCTTTATTCATGAAGCTGTCTGCGTTTGGGTCCTCTTTTTACACCTCGCCCCCACTTTCATAACAGGAGGTTTTGGAAACCAGGATAACATTATAAATTATAAACACTACAAATTATCTTTCTGGAAAAGGGAATAAGGTTACCATGAAGGGGATTGTCATGCAGCAGTACAACACCTACATGGCTGACACTTGTGCAACCTTCTGTGAACTTCAGACAGGGACCTCGTATGGAAAATGCTGATGAGATCTTGGGGCCAACCGGAATTTTAGTTTAACTGGAGTGTGGATCATTTTGACTTCACCCTTGCATAACACAAATTTAAAACTTGAATTCATCACTCCATAATCCTCTTTTCCACTGATCTTCATTCCTATCTCTGTGTTTTAGCACATGTTGGCCTTTTAACTAGGTTCCCTTCCAAAAGGTGGTAGGCTGCTACCCTTCAAAAAAGACCAGTCTTGATCAAGGTTCTTCGGACTATAGAAGGATCAACTCAGCATCTCAATGAAGCTGTCACTGTCACAATGTGAGGGGCAAGGTGGAAAGGAGGACCCGCATGCAGACAGCTTCATGAATAAGGATAGGCTTTATTGAACGTGAAATAAGGCAACCAAGGAAACAAAAGCAAACGAACATAAGCAAAGCCTAATAAATAAAACCAAAAAGCCAAAAAAATGGCTAAATCCCCAATGCTAGGTGTGGCTAAGGCAAGTGGTCATGATTAGAACACATCTAAGGTGAAGAGGATCCAGTTTTACAGCCAGCTGACCGGTCCAGCCAACCACACCCATGTGGAAACCATTTTTATGGCTGGATGTCCCGAACCAGCCAACCACTGTAAGGTCCAGCAAGATGCATTGCAGGGACAGGGCCCAAGCAATGACCTGCCTACAGCTAACCTGCCGAGGGGGTCCAGGGGGCGCAGAGTACAGTATAGTAACTGTCCCTACACTAGCACATTAAGCCCTCAAATGACCTCGGCCCTCCTAGAACCTACTTCACCCTCCCTCTTCAAGGGTGGTACCTTCGTCCCTCACCTTCTCTGGCACCAAGAGCGAGACTGGTGCGTGCACCTGCTTGTGCAACCCGTGACTATGCACCTATTTTGGGGATATTATGCACCAGCTCGGAATATGCCTAGCATGTAAAGGTGGAAGCCACGCGTCAACTAAAAATCCCGTCTAGAAAACGCCCCACAACGGCTACCGTAAGCCATGCTGAACCAGCACAGTCACCAGACCAACAGACGTACCTTAAACAATGGCCCGCGATGACTGATTCATGTGGCTTCCTTAAGTAGCCGGGGACAGCTGAACCCAGTCTGGTGGTGTTGGTTGTCCATGTCTGCCATCGCTAACTGCACATGAGCAGGACGTGGATGCCTCGCTGGGTTCAGCTGTGACGTTATGTGCATGCCAGGTTGCCTGTACTAGTCGGAACAGACCTGGCATGGATCCTAAGTCACACGGTGCTATTTTTCAAGTGTAAGGGTAGCTCACACTAAGTACTTGCCCCTGTTGCCTATCGATGCTGTTTGCATTATTTTGTAGATTTTATCAAGCAATTCACTACATGTGAAGTCATATTTACTTATATTAGAGCATTATCTCAAATCAGCTTTGCAAATATCTAGATCCTAAGCAAGCTTAGAATGAATGTGTGTATGTGTGAGGACAAAAAGAAACAAAAAACTCTCAATACTGAGAAAGAAACCTTTGGAGGACTGAGATTGAAAAAGGAACTCATCCCGATTGGGTAGTCCAGATGTTATATAAAACACCCAATAGATGTAGCCTATTTGTGTCGGTATGGTCTTTGTAACATTAGACTTTATTTCAAAGTTGATTTTCTAGACCCTAAACGAGGAGCTGGAGGCAACAATGGCAAGAAGAACCTCCCTGAGAGCATTAAGATGAAACCTTTGATAGTAAGGAGGCTCAAACAGTGAAACTCATTCTCCTCAGAGACTGAAATTTACACATTGAAAGACGGTCATTGCAGAATATTTTAAGAGACTAAAATGGGTTTATTTTATGGTATCTTGGAGAGAAGGTGTGTACTATCAAGCACTCAGAAAATGTGAAGTATTTCTACTTCTGATCTGTAGCTGTTTGCCGCACTACTCTGTGATGCCAAGGGCTTGGGAGAGAGCTTCAGAACACAAGACCACTGGAGTCGGATTGAGGGTCAAAACCTTTCCAAGTTTATTTTTTTTAAGAAGACTAAAGTGCATGTGTTTGTATCGTCACCTTGCCACGATTGCAGAAGGCAAAAACTTAAGCCTGAAGGAAGTGTTTTGGCTGTCACATAATATTTTGGACTGACAGGTCACATCCGTATAGATTAGATATTTCATAGATTAGTGTAGGCATAAGAGGGCAGTTTTTAATCTAACAATGCCCTCTTTCGATCTATAATACCAATAATAGTGAAGAAAAATTGCTTCTGGGTCAGGCGAAAATCTCAAAGCTAATTGGCAAAAGACAATTCCTTATAGTGAGACAATTAGTGAGAAAAATAACTTGAGTCTTAGCAGTCTTAGAAGTTAGATAGTCACAATTTATCAGTTTTTAAAGGTAAATGAATCGTCCTTGTCTTTATAAACAGGTAGCATTATATAAGCAGGATTGCTGCCAGAGTTAAAGCACTTGATCAGAGAACAAAGCATATTTAATATAACTGGAAAAAGCACCATAATTTATTAGGATCCACGCCAGGTCTGCTCTGACTAACATGGGCAATATGTGCATGCGTGGATAGCAATCGTGGACGCGGATAATCAAGCACTCACAGATTGGGTTCAGCTGTCACCGGCTACTTAAGGAAGCCATGCGAATCAGTCGGCGTGGGCCATTGCTCAAGGTAAGACTTTTCTACGTCTGTCGGCCCGGCGACCGTACTGGTTCGCCATGGCTTGCGTAGCCGGTGTGGGGTGTTAGACAAGGTTTTTAGTTGATATGCAGTTAACACCATTACACACTAGGCACATCCCGAGGTGGTGCATTGCACCCCGCATATCCGGCACAATCGCGGTATGCCCAGCAAGTGCATGCACCAGTCTCGCTCTTGGTGCCACGGAGATGAGGAACGAAGGTACCACCTTTCCTTTGTAGAGGGAGGGTGGAGTAAGACCTGGAGGTCTGAGGTAATCGTCAAGGTGTAGCACGTTAGAGTAGGGCAGGTAGCTGTGACTCTGCACCACCTGAACCCCCTCGGTACCCCCTGCACTCTCTACCTAAAGGATCCACACGGGGATACCACTAGGGTATCCGTTACCACAGGTGGGTCATTACCTGGGGCCCGTCCCCTCACTGCACCCTGCCATGCCTCGCTTGGACCTCCCCTTCATCCCAGGGGTTGGCCATCTCAGTATCTCCAGCTGTAAAATCAGGGCCAGGTGATTTGGTTGGCCAGATCAGTATGCCGGCCATAAAACCAGGTCCATTTCACCTCAGACATGTCTTAGTAGTCACCATGCACCCTAGCCCCGTCAGCCCTCGGGGGTTGGCTGTCTGCACGTGGGTCCACATTTACCCCCCACATTGTGACATAATTAAGATTTCAGTCATTTAGCAGATTTTGCCCTCATTCAGAGCAACTTACATCCCTTACAATGTTACAATTGTGAGTTAAGGGCCTTCTTTAAGAACCCAACATTGAAAGAGGTGGGATTTGAACCCTGGAACCTCTGGTTTGGTAGTCTTGTAACCCAACCACTAGGCTACAACAGTCTCATAATTAAAAAAAAAACAAAAAAACCTACGGGGCCATAAAGTTTAGGATCTAGTCCAATTTTTGGACCCTACATACCAATAAGCAAACCAACACTTATCGTCTGAATCGTACTCCATTTATTTTATTCCGAAGATTACGCAACAGCACTGCACATGAGTTCCAGACACATCATTAATTCCTAGAAACCCAGCACTTTCTCAGAAAGTGTAAGAAGCCATTGGTTTTGCAATAATAACAAGGACATGCGCTTCATATTAAGATGTTTCAAAAATGACGCGAAGAAGGCAAGGACAAGGAGATAAAGTACGCACACTTAAGCATGCACATATGATGAAGAGGCCACCAGAGGACAAAATTAAGAACTATACACTATGAAGACCTAAGGGTAAATATTTACAAGGGTTTAATGAGGGTCGGGTGCTTTTTATCCCAGTGAGGGTCATAGAAGCGCCAGAGAGCAGAACGCTAATGAGACAGAACACACCAACCATGACACTCTCTCACTGCCTGCAACAAGTGTGTGTACTTCATTAATCTAAGTGTACTTGTGCATACATGTGTGTATGTGTCACAGAGAGAGAGAGAGAGAGAGAGAGAGAGAGAGGATTCGGTGGGAAAATGACACAGACAGAAGACGTGTCACCAGCCTGTTAGAATTCAATAACATTTATACAGTTCAGTGCCAAAAAAAGAGGGCAGACAGAAGCAGAGCTGTCAGTGTGTCTCACTCTCGCTTCAGTTAATATTCAACAGCAGGAGGAGTTCTGCCTGATCCATATTCATTACCCACTCACTGAGAGAGAAGAGGAGAAGAGAAATGACGAGAGCAGTGGAGAGGACGCAACAGTACAGAAGACATGGGTCATGAGTTGATGAGAAGTGAAGATGTCTAAATGAAGAGAAATGAAGAGACGACACAAGATACCAAGACAGGGATGAAAACAGACTGGGGTAATACAAAATAAGACATGAGATAAAACTTGAAGATGGGGTTAATTAAGAGAGGAGAAGAAAGAGAAGTTAAAGGGTTGGGTGATCCATGTGTGAAAATGATGTCTCCCTGAATCACTCTCTCACAATTTGAGCTCCTGGTATTGGATCATCTTGGAATATGGCCGTGCCATCAAGGAA
This sequence comes from Loricariichthys derbyi, assembly GCA_033118015.1. Classification (NCBI taxonomy): domain Eukaryota; kingdom Metazoa; phylum Chordata; class Actinopteri; order Siluriformes; family Loricariidae; genus Loricariichthys; species Loricariichthys derbyi. Next base: position 2,550 of record JAVSBU010345675.1, on the reverse strand, counting down.
GAAAAAATCCATTGATGGAATAACCTGGTGGTTCAGTATATTCAGATATCAGTGGATCTCATTCTTTGGGCTCTTGAACCAAGACCTGACCTAGAACTCCAGCAGCAGCCCCAGATGATGGGTAGCGACCTTAGCTTAGCCTTAGTAAGGACATTTAAATGCTAGTTCCACATAGCCTGTGTTGTTAGCAAAATCATATTCAGGGTCTCCAAAAAAAGCTATGCAGAACAGTGATGGAGGGCTTTTACACCCTCCACCGCTTGATAAATGAGATTGGGAGAGATGAAGGGACGGCTGAAAGGCTTGGTGGGATGAAAACCAGGAGCCAGATGGAGTCATGTATCATGAGTTTTATGTACATGAATCATATTTGAGTTATAAGGTCACTACATAAATCCTCTATGGGGGTGTGAATGTGAGGGTGAGACAGGGATGGACAAATGCCAATCCAAGGTATGGAGGTTCACAAAATTTGGGTTCTGCCAGTTTTTTACCGCTCGAAATTTCATGACTGCTCACTTCTGATTCTCTCTCTTCACTATTAAAAGATAAACAAAACTGTTGAATCATTGTGAGTTTTTCATGAAGCTTTGTCTCTGTGGGATTAATGGAAGATGTGTGTTAAAGATGTGCTGAACTGTTGCAGTCAAGACCAAGGGAGCAAAGGTGCAGAGAAGTTTCCTTGCTTTGCAACTTCACTTTTACATCTCTTTTATCCTCCGTCCTTCCAGTTCACTCTCATGAGTTAGAAATCAATGGGATGTACAGCAGACTTTGACATTTCCATCCACCCACATGCAGTGTGTATGCGTGTATACATGCAGGCTGCAGTCTTTATTTTATGTGCTTCTGTATAAATATGACCTAAAAAAAACATCGGCTTTTCACGCAAGTATTAAAAATAGATTAAGAAAACCCAATTTTATGTATGAGAAGAACATCTACTGAGAAAAATAATCCTATATTACATCTGTGAGTGGAAAAAGGACAAATGTCCTGTCATTTTCCGTTATGTACTGGTATAATTTACTGGTATAATTCAGAATTCATTGTTTTATTGATGGTGGTAAGTTGCCCTCACCCAGGCTGAAACAGGCCAAAAACATGATACTACCACCACCATGTTTCACAGAGGAGTTATGGATCTTATGCAAGGACAGTTTTCCTTTCTCCCAGTGCACTGTTGTATTACTCAAGTCCAGGCTCAAGAACATCAATATGCAGTCTCCGTCTCAACCTCATTTGAACTTGGACTTGTCTCAGTAAGGTGGACTCGGAGATTGTTCATTTTCTTCTTTTTGATCTTGTATGCTGAAAAAAATCTATCATCTTGGTCACTCCTGGTGTTGGTCTTGACTCAGACTTAGTTTCCCAGTCTTGGTCTTACATTTACAGCATTTAGCAGACACCCTTATCCAGAACAACTTACAATGTATAAGTTCTTATGATCCAGCAGTTGTGGAAAAAGGTTCTTGCTCAATGACCCAACAGTGAGAGTTTGGCAAAGGTGGAATTTGAACCCTGGACCTTCTGGTCCATACTCCAACACCTTTATCACTAGGCTACCACAGTCATGAGTTGTACTCAGCACCAAAAGACTCTACCCCAATGTACTATGTTGGTCTCATCCATCCATAAAGATTTTTCCAACAACCAATGTGATCTTTAGCAAACTGCAGATGTTCTTTCTGGAGGCTAATGCTTATGTTTTTTTTTTTTGTTTGTTTTTGTTTTTTTTCTCTCAATTTTTTGTTCTCCTGATGGTAGACTCATGAACATTAACCATTGCCAAATCCTGGAGGAACCTTGCTTTTCTTCCACACTTTGAAAAACACTTTTGTTTTATACGTTATTGTTTTCGTTTATGTATATAACTATTATTATTAAATATAATAAACGTTTACATAACGAACAAACATTGAAGTTCTACATGAATAATCATAACTGTGGTACAGCAGGCTTAAATATTAAATCAGAACTATGCATTTAATTATAGATGTAAAACTTAAATGTTTGTTCGTTATATAAATGTTTATTATATTTAATAATAATATTTATATACATAAACAATAACGATATTTATATACATAAATATATATAAACAAAAATGTTTTTTAAAGTCTGGAAGAAAAGCAGGGTTCATCCGGGATTTGAACCAGGGCCTCCCACACCATAAGCGAGAATTATCCCCCTACACCATTCTGGCCGCTCTGTGGAGTAAAGCGGCATTACCACCTTTATATGATCTGTCTCTCTATCTCTCACTCTCTCTCTCTCTCTATGTGCACGTCCTTTCATTCATAAAAAATCCCCCTGGGGGAAATTGCCGAAATATAGCATATTATACATATAATACAGTACAGTACAGTATGACTGAGCTCTAGGAAGCTCTCTTGCCTCAATATATGTATGTATATATGTATATCATTATTGTATAATGTATTTATATACAGAACGCACGGCCCACACAGAATGCAAAATCAAATGGCTCAGTGTGTCAGTGTGTTGTTTTATTCACAAATGTTTGAGTGTATTAGACGTATAATATAC
>JAVSBU010345664.1:0-10349 GCA_033118015.1 Loricariichthys derbyi | reverse complement strand
ACACACACACACACACACACACACACACACACACACACACACACACACACACACACACACACACACAGTGGAACCACTGACCACTGTACTTGTCTATTTATTTATTTTTTCAGTTTAACCCCACATTTCCTTGTCAAGAGGAAATTGCTTTGGTACTTGTCCCCATAGAACATTTACAGAATTTGGCAGGGTGACTTACAACTATGCAAACATGGCAGAAGTGGGATTTGAACCCTAGACCTTCACAGGCCACCACAGTCCCAGAGAACACCCCGTTCTCTACCCAGTCCGTCATGGGTCTGACTGGGTTTGCTGCTACATCCCAGCTAATCATTACCTCCACCATGGAACGCCTGACCTGGCTGGAACACATCCCAGGGACTTGAACCCCAGTCATCCCAGTTGAGGGTTAGATTATTAGCCTGTTGTCACTTAAGTGCCTTTTTAGTATCTATTATTAGTGATTAAATATATGCATATTCCACAGTGTGCCGTTTACTTGTGATCACACCGTGACTTTTGTGCTTTCTGAGAAGAGTTTTCTGGGACGTTTGCTTTGTGTAGCGTACCTCAAAGCTTATTGAAATGTTAAAGTTTACTTAGCTGGACCGTGTATGTTTGTACCCACATTGCTCACTTACACCATCAAACTTTAAATAGCTTCTGTGAGAAAGCAGCTCCAGCCCAGTTACTCAGGAATAGATCTCCGTCTTGCTGTAATGGTCATTCTTCACATGAACCCTGCCATGAATCCAGTCGTCCAGTGTGTTTTAATCTTGGCATTCCAAAGGTGCTTCCACGTTCGGTGTTAATGATCATTATTGCTGCTAATCTGTCCTCTAGTTAGCTGAGTGAATGTTCTACATATGTTTACCAACAGTAACCAAAATGCAGCGTAAGCGTCCACCTGGTCCTCTGCACGCCCACAAGGTTTCAGTCTGACTAGGCGATGCACGAATGAGGTGGATACGGATACATCAGCACACAGAGCTGTGGACTACCGACCCCATTGTGGCTTGACCTTCGGGGTGTCGATGGCCTTGATTTGCATTTGAGTTCAACCTAAATTTGTTTAGCATTAGCAGAAAAGCTGAAATTTGGATTATTGTTCTTGCAGGAGTAGGAATTCTGGATAATTAGTTATTTGAGAATGTTGCAACATATCATAAATGGCCAAAAGTATCTGGACTCTCCTTCTATTATTCTTAGTGTGACACTGTGTTCTGTCCTCAAGTCGGGTCAACAACCTTAATAAAGAAATGGTTTGTCATCATTGGCAAAAAAAAATTGTTGATCTCAGATTTCATCTGAGACTAATTGGAAAAGAAATTATCATTTGCCTACATCAGTGTCACAGTTGCATTCCCAGAAGAGTTAAGGTTGTTAAGCAGCAGTACTTTGATTCCAATTCTGGCTTTATGTAACTTTTGGCTGTCCACAGACTTTTAGATGTAGGCTATAAAGTATTCGGGAGGTTTAGAAAAGGTTAATTTATCTTGCCTATATCCAAGGTACTTGAATACTTAAGGTCCATGGTTCAACCTGCCAGACTTTGAGATTTCCATCAAGTTTTGGACTGCAAGGATTCACTTGTATGAAATGTGATGTGATGAAGGTGCAGAGCAACCCTGATTCATCCGTCTGACAGAAACCCATTCAAAGAAGCTCCTGACAAACCTGTTTAGTTTGGACCTCTATAATTAGAAGGTGTTTACTTAATGGCAGAGCTTTAATAGTTGTAGAAGCTCTAGCAGGTTTGAATGCTGTCAGCAGTGGATGGTTAAAAGGGATATGCAGTCATTAAAAAGTGGGCTGCATGCTTTGATACCACTATAGCAGTCTGACCTGATCTTCTCCCTCTGGCAGTTCTGTGTTCGTGTCGTGCCGTGAGATGACCGAAGTGATGATCAGCAGCGCTCCAATGGAAGACATGCGGCTAAGCCCAAGCAAAGACCGCCTCACCTTTCAGGTACTCATTCACATCATAAACACAAAAGATAAAAGTATCAAATATCAGCACTTGGAACGAGAGAGAGAAAGAGAGAGAGAGAGAGAGAGAATGGGCTGGGTGTTATCACACCTGTACGTCATATGGAGAATCAGGAGACAAGTTTCCACCGTGGGCATCACTTCAGAAAAACAATAAGATCAATTCGACATAGGTACAGTGGCGCTTGAAAGTTTGTGAACCCTTTAGAAGTTTCTATATTTCTGCATAAATGTGACCTAAAACATCAGATTTTTACACAAGTCCTAAAAGTAGACGAGAACCTAATTTCCAAAGGAGATTTCTGAGGAACTCAGTCATTGATGCTCTTCAGGCTAGAAAAGGTTACAAAACCATCTCCTAAGAGTTTGGACTCCACAGTCACAGATAAACTGAGGGTTTATCATCTGCTTGATATCTACTCTGGATAAGGGCATCTGCTAAATGATGCATGTCAGTGTAAATATGCTGGCTAGTTTTGAGCTGAATTAGTTAGACCATGGTCCTGTTCAGCCTGGATTGTGCCATTCGAACTATTAACCAGAGCTAGAGACTGGAGACTGATCTCTCTCTCTCTCTCAAAATGATCTTCTGAACCAACCTTCCATTTGACTTTGTTAATGGCTTGCTTACGTTTCTAGTAAAGTGCTAACAAAGTAGCCCTAGATGTAATCACTTTCTGTAGTTAAATATTTAGCTAGCCTGCTAACGCTGCTTCCTAAATGCCTACCACAGCTAGCACGCCAGTGATAGCATATTGTTTATACCCACAGGAAGTTCAGCTTGGTGTGTGCGCGTGCGCTTCATTAGCATGCAGCAGAGCTTTTACATGCTTTTCCATGCTCTGGAAAGATCTTCTCTCTCCAGCTGTGTTACTCAAAGATTGTTTCTCTCTCGTGGGCTCTGTTCTTCTCTCTGCCTTCATCAGTTCTGCTGCACTGAGCTATGCAAGTAGAACACATCGAGTTCTTCATGGTTAATGAGCTATAAAGACACTGTGTGTACAATTTGGATAATTGAACAGCTGGATTCCATGCAGTTGCCAAAACTGTAATATACGCCAAACATTCTTGTTTTTGGCAAGACCTGATGAGTCGAGGACGAATGGAGGACAAGTTAGGGACGCCATTTTTATCGACTCCCTGACGTTGGTGAAACTTGACATCAGTACAGAATGGTTGGTGCAAAATGTAACAAAGAATTAGGCTAATTTGTTACCTCACCAGCATTACAATACATTTTATAATCCTATTCTCAGATTCCACCTCTTGTCCTACCAGTAACCAGGAAGGAGTTAAAATAGTCAGATCCCACCAACTGAATAACCGTCTTCTGGATAATGATTTGGATTTTAAGAAATTCTGATTGCAGAAGCTTTTTATGATTGCTCATGGGGAAAATTCATTAGTTGAGAGACCCCATATATGGGAATTAGAAAATTCACATTCAAAGGGACTTTTATTCCATTTTGTTTATGTAGCACCTTTACACAGTATATGATGTCGCATTGCAGCTTTGCAAAAACTTTAGACCACAGCTGAGCAGCCGGGGTGAAGGCGGCAAGGAGAAACTATGAGTCGCTTAAAAAAATTGTTACAAACAAGACTTGAATTGGGATTGGGCTAGCATTTAATCATGTTTAGCATTTAAGTACATTGACTGGAAATATTGTGAGCGTTTTCAGACACGATGTCCTACTGGGTTTATTTTCATCCCTGCAGCTTCCCTGTGTTCAGGCTCAGTGCTGCTCTGAGTTACCTCTGTTTATGGGTTCCACCTTTCTCAGATTTGCTAGTCAAAACCAAATTTAGAAAAGCATTTTTTGTTTCCCTACCCGAAAATAGCTACATCATCTTGCTTCCGTGATGTCTCCATCTGTCTGTCTGGGTCTCGTTTCTCCCGTGGCTGGGCTCATTTCCAAGTCAGCGACATTGCCATCACTTCTTTCCACGTCATTGCAGCACCAGGAGCTAAAAATATGACTCGGCTAAATCTCAAGCGAGAACGGAGCATTCGGGCACGGCTCTTATCCTGAGGCCAAGAATGACGGATAAACAGAGACGGGCGTTTGTGAGAATCTGGACTTTGAGAGATGGAGATGGATGTCACCTCTGCCCTTTGCTCAATGTTGTTCTTATTCTTATGCTGGTTCTCAGGCCATTTTCCCTCATGCAGAATTCAAAGCTTCTGGTTTTCCTACTATGCTGCTAAAAGGAGGTTGTCCTCATCTGCCTCTCTATGTATTTTGCAACTGTGCATGTAGCAGTCGTCTAAACGGATCTCAAAATGATGATGCAGAAAGAGGTGATTCTTGAGCAACCTGACCCTCCATTCCAATGCATGCCAATGAACCACTGACGAGGTGCAGTTTGAAGGTCAATAAGATGATGCAATGATTTCTATATCACAAATCATTAGAATCCACAATACTGATATTGTACCTCAAGGCATTTTTAACTAAGCGCCTTGGTTCATTACTCCAACCCAGAGAGAAAAACCACTAATAGAACAGAGAAGGTAGCAGCTTGCAATGTCTTTATATGGCAACACAAATTAGCTTGTGACAGAAAAAAATGCATCATTAATTAAGGGGAACTGGTTTGGTTTTTACACAGAAGTGGCAGGTTGAGCAGAAACACAGTGAACCTTTTCATCCACCTCTGCAGAATGCACCCCAACCAATACGCTGTGAAAACAAGATGGCCAGAGCAGCAACTCTATAGCCAGATAAACAGTCACAAACACAGACACTGCGGATTCTTACCTGACCATGAAAAATCCAGCAGAATGGCTGGAAACGAGGTTTTTAGATGACTTCTATAAATAGTTGGTCCTGGTTACCACTTACCAGGGTTTGTTCTCCAATGCTGCAGTTCCTCTGCTGTACCCAAAACAACTGATTCCAGAATTAACTGCCTCCTTTGTGACTACTAGTGTTATGGTGAGATTAACTCCAGAACCATATTGGACAGATTATATTATGGCATTATTTTTCAGAGACCTAGAACATAGTGCTGTTTGTTTGTTTGCACTCTATCAATCTTGGGTTAGCAGAATTTTTCTTATCCCAAGTGCTCACCTTTTGTTTTGGTGGTTATCTACCAATTGGTCTTAAAACCCAACATGAGTGTGGATTATAATTTCATGGCTTGCAATCCAGCCTTAACAAAGTATTTTGATTTATATTGTTTGCCAGTTTGACCATTTCTGGTTCCTACTGGTGGGGGGGTCGTCCATGTTGTATCAAGACAAGTCCACCATCATGAATCGGACTTCAGCTCAATACTTAGCTTTTGTTTGTCACTACTTCAGCCCATATCCATTATTTTTTAAGGAAAATATTCCTGCATACTCTCCATCCTCTGTGATGTCAGATTAAGGTTATTGCTACAACAGCATTCTGATTGGCTGTCCAGTCTTGAAATGTCTGCTGTGCTCTACTAGAAGTTCTGTTGGTGGTTGAGACTTTTCATCTTGGATCAGACTGTTTGAACAGAGAAATTTTCCAGGACTGTAATTACTGGCTTGGATCATGGCAAAATGGATTTTTGGAGCTTCCTTCATTCTTGTGAGAAAGCAACTTTTTGTTGTGTTGATGCCATTGCATAATTATGGGATGTAAGCTACAAGATTTTGAAAACTGGGCCACATTTTCAGTAAATCTGAGAGTAAACTTCCTTTGTTAAATCTGTGTGAATGAACAAAGCAAACTTTAGGGGTTATAGTTATTTATTAGACCTGTTAAAGTTTCATGCCTCAATTATCACGATGGGGCTAATAAACAAAAATGCGTCCGTAAATGCACTAGATGAAGATCATTAGCCATGTTGTTAATCCCTACATGGCCTGCCAAACCATAATGGAGACCATCAAACCTGGTGAACACAAACGTTTGACCTTTAACTATCAGTTTGCTTGGGTACTGTCCAAAAATAAAACTATGAAATGTTATATTAGTGGCTGAGATACTGGGCTGTGGACCAGAAGGTCCTGATCCCACCTCAGTCATAGTTGGGTCCTTGAGCCAGGTCCTTGTATTGTAGAATGTATTTGGGTGTATGAGGCTCTAGATAACAATGTAAGCATAAACATGGTTATGGGTCAGTTTAACACACAACCTCCTATTAATAAAACCCTTGTCTTCTCCTCGCAGATCTTTCCTGATCCTTCCGACTTCGAGCGCTGCTGCAAGCTGAAGGACCGGCTGCCATCCATCGTGGTGGAGCCCACTGAGGGCGAGGTGGAGAGTGGAGAGTTGCGCTGGCCTCCTGAGGAGTTCCTGATCAGCCAGGAAGAAGAGGAGGACGAGGAGGAGGACGATGAAGAGGAGAATGACGGGGACGTGCAGCAGGGCCAGCAGGTGCAGAACTCTCAGCATTAGAACTGAAGGACTGGACTGTCTTTCACAGAGGCTCGCTTAGAGATGATCAACAATGAACCTCGTATTTCAGTTGACCCATTCTGGTGCCAAATTGAAGAGGCACACCTAAATATGATATCAGTCTAACCAGCACCCTCACCCCTATCTCGTCACGGTCCCACTGACTCTCGCTTGTGCACAAATCTGTGTAATTATGCGTTCCTGAATGAGGAGGCCTTTCTGGATTTATTCTCGACCACAGAGCACCTGTAGACTTGGATCAAATCAGTGGTTTTGTTTTTATTTTTATTTTAAACTGGTGTTCAGGTGGAGGTTCGAGGTGTTGGGCTTCCTGCAGCGTACTCGTAATAATATTTAGATGGCAGCACTTGGTGGACTGTTGCGTTCTCTTACAGATGTTCCAGCGTTTGGTTTCTGAGGGGCATGTTTGGGTGCGTGGGGCATATTTAGCACTGACATTATAACCTGTACAGACATGATTTGGAACCATTTCACTCTTGCTGTATGTAAATAGAACTTGTAGTCATTTCCACTGTGAATATTCATCTTGTCTTTGTACATAGATTGGTTTCTTTCTAGGTGGCCATTCATTAGGAGAGAAAAACAAGTAGACCTGTTCTTTTCTATTCATCATTCTTATTCATATTTAGGTTTGCTTCCCAGGTCCAATTAACAAACCAAACCCGTCACTCGTCACCTTGGCACTGAGAGCACCTGAATATTGACACAGTTTCTAGCCTTATTTTTCCCACCCTCATGTTTTTTCTACTTTCTGATTGTGTATAGAGGATTAGATTTACATCGTTCGTGTGTATGCAGGTGTCTTGAGGTTCGTTGTGAATTGCCTGTAGATTCGCTCTGTATTTTCTGTACAGCTCAGGGAGAATGGCTGCCATTTTTTTTTCCTTGGTTTTCATGTTTCTCTCTTTGCCACTTTTGATGTAAATAAACATTTTGGATTTAATTACTTCTGGTGTGTCTGTCTTTGTACCTAGTAAATTTTGGCATGTGCAAGAAAATTCAGTGCAAATGTTATGAGAGCTAAATAATATTAGACGCTTGTGAAGGGGTAACAGGTTTTTGTTTTGCTAAATCTTTTTTTTTTTTTTTTTTGTATTTGAGGTAAAAGTAACCTATAGGTAAAAGTCAAAACTAGAACTTGTGCTGATCTGAGGTAACCGTGACCTTTAATTAAAAACTAGTGATGTGAAAGTTAGCTTATGAACGGGAGCTAAAAGGGACTTATTTGAACGGGAGGTTAAACTTTTGTGAATGCAAGTGAAAATCCTGACTTAAAAGTGAGAGTTTATAACTTTTAAATGAAGTAAATGTGACTTGTTTAGAAATAAAACTAGAGGTTTGTGGATTCCTCTGTTTTATTTAACATTGCATTAGTAGCTATTCCTGTAAGTAGTAAAACTCAGTGGACACTAATTGACATTGACACGGGCAATTAACCTTAATTAACCTGTATGTCTTTGGAAAATGAGAGGAAAATGCATTACACAGAGTAAACCCACACAAAGCAGGGATCGGTGGAGCTGTATGTGAACCATGCTAACTGCTCCAGAGAACATTTGTGTAAATATGAAGTTCCTTCTTATTTTAGTGCCTGAGCTGAGGCTTGAGAATTCTGTGTCAACATGAGGTAAGCGTTTGTTATTTTGGTGTGAAAGCCGAGCTTATTTAAAACTGTAAATGTGAGATAAAGTAATCGCTAAAACCTGACGGCTCTTTGTGACTGCTGAAAGCTGATGCGAGGCTATTCTATGCTAGTGTGACTGTTCGCTGCCATTTTTGCATCTTACAGCCTCATCACTGGGGGGTTTCATCTTCATTATCTTTAGCGTCTGTGTGTCGGGAAACAAATTGATGTTCAAAACTTTCAGTTTCACTTCCTTTGCAGCAACTCATCTCGGCGAGCGTGAGTGTGGCTTAGCTTCCTGTAGAAGGCTGTGCGTTCTGTGCAGCATTTGAAGGCATACTGTATTTAGCAGTGCTAACCACATCGCGTCTTCCTGCCTTCCCAAAGCCACCTCAAGCCCTGCACACTTCCTCTGTACAAGGCTGCCATCTGCATACCTCTGGTTCTCAAAATTAAGGCCAAACACTGAACCGTTGGAAGCTTGTATGCTTGATGCTTTCTGCAAGCCGGCCTTGTCATCTGCACCAGGTGGTGCACAGGTTTTAATAGTAAATGGGGTCCAGTTTGGCTATGTGCAATGAGCCAATGCAGAATTTGCATTGACAGTAATTAGCAAAGCAGAAGTTTCCATCAACTGCCCCAAAATAAGGGGAAGATCACTGAAGAGCTACGAAAATGTCATACAACTGTATACTGTAAAAAGTGGCCAAGAGTCTTCGTATATCTTGGGAAACATTTTTAGCTAATATTGGCTAGCTAACGAGAAGTTATCTTCTTCCTGAGAAACATCAGGCCAGTGTCAGTTTAGAAAAAGTATAATGTTTAATTTTAATGAGTTTATTAATCTTTGTCGCTTTTTCCCCAAAAAAACCATAAAATCTGTGACATTTTTATTATAGTGATTCTGTACTGTATATAATACCTCAGCTATTCTACTGCACCAAATGCACAGCACTGTGTTTGCACACCATGGAAGTAGTTTAATATGCAAATGTATCGAAGCATACGGTCATAAAGGTCTACCATTGGTCAAAATCAGACTTGCAGGAGTTCCTGGTCAGAACTGACAGACATCTAATTTCTGAAAGCACTCCACAGAGAAATGCATACCATGAACATATGGAGCAGAGTTACATGCCGAAGGCTCACTTCACAAAGTTCTTGGCAGGACATGTTTCATCTGATCAAAAGAATCTGGTTTCTGCCTTTATGTGAATGATGCTCAGCATCATGTTCCATCAAAGACCTCAGGAAGCCTTCAATGAAGACTGTGTGCAATGTGTGGTTCAAGCTGGGGGAGGTTCTCAGATGTTCTAGAGATGTTTTAATTATGCAGAAATGGGTCCTTTGGTTGAGGTGACAGCAAATTTGAACCACAGTGCCATGCCTTTGATCTCCTATCCTATTCCTGTATTCTGAGATGATAATTCTAAATTGACTGAACTGCACAATTCTTTGATTCTTTCCTACATCCAAACACTTGCCCAGTCCATGCCAACTCGAATCACAGCAGTTTTGTTTGAGTGTGAATGCTGATGAGTTGAGTTGGGCATTATTTGCAGATATAATTGGCTTCTCCATCTACTGCAGCATCCTCTACCCAACTTAGCGATGGACAGGCATCTCTTCTATGTACTCTCGAAGCATTAAACACCAACAGCTATTGTGATCCTGACCATGAAAACAGTGAAATAAATAATAATGTTACAATTTGACCACATAGCTGAGCTGACAAAGTTGATGTCCATCATTACTTGTGACCTTATGTCCATAATAAGTGAGTATCTGAGTGTGTGTTTAGATAACGCCTTAGAGAGTTTGATCAGAGGTTAGCTTCAATAGTCCTCGGGTTACTTCGTAGAAATGTAGACTGGAGAGACGACTCCTGGAAATGAATGCAAACACACTAAGCTAAGTTATTTATGCAGTGGAGAGTGTTGCACTTCACTGTGGCAGGTGGAGTCCAAACTTACGTCATCACAGTGTGGACGCTGTGGGTATCTAATGCCGATATGTGACCATCAGAGAAACGAAGTGTGTGTAACCTAACCTATACCCAACGTGTAATTCAACGGCACAGCGTGTCCACACTATGTCAAAGAAATAGTTCAATTAATCAGGGTAAATCCAACTTCCAGCTGGGTATCACATACACTTGCCTGAGACTGAGGTTCAGAGCCAATTTGGAATTTATGGGGTGGATGTGAAAGTGCTCCATGGATGAAAAGCAAATCCATCACAGGGCTAAGTAAGTGTACCACCTAGTCTCATGTTACATGCCAAAGGCTGGGCTCGACCCCCAGCTGCTATTCCAGCAGATGTCTCTTATTCTCATA
>JAVSBU010345653.1:0-10350 GCA_033118015.1 Loricariichthys derbyi | reverse complement strand
TAAATTTGATTTCCATTGATGATTTTTGTGTGATTTTGTTGTCAGCACATTCAACTTTGTACAGAACAAATTATTCACTGAGAATATTTCAATCATTCAGATCTAGGATGTGTTATTTTAGTGTTCCCTTTATTTTTTGAGCAGTGTAAATGGTTTAAATTTTTCACTCTGTGTAATTAATCTATATAATATATGTGTTTCACTTTCTGAAATGAGTGACAAAAACTTAAGCTTAAAAGGGTACCAACTTTGAAATGCCTCAATCCCTCTGATATAGGAAAAGAAAATAAGCAGAGCCATGGCTAGAAGCAGTAGGGCACTTGAGACATGGTTCTGGCTAATACACTTATGCTAAAGTGTTAACAAATTGGACTGTGTATTCTAGCACTGGATAACTTGAATAAACACTTAACTGCAGAAGTGTATCTAATTGGAGAGGAACTGAGAGGGAGTTGAAGTACATTCTCTTCATACCTAAGTGTGACATTTGGTATTTTCATAAGAAGGCATCTCACTGTGAGCAAAACTTTTGTTGATCTTTCATGGAATATTGAGGACATAGGAAAACAGATGTAAAATATTGATCAATCACTTATTCTGAATGGATGATTGTGTTTGTTCCAATGAAAAAGTAAGTAAGTATTCATCAGTTCTAATCTAGACATTTTCAGAGTGCCTTTTTAAAATTGTTAATAAATAAAAATCTGAAATGTGTGACGTGCATTTGTATTCAGCCTCCTCTACTCTGATAACTCTGTATAAAATCCAGTATGACCAGTTGCTTTCAGAAGTCACCTAATTAGTAAATAGAATCCACCTGTGTGTAATTTATTCTCAGTATAACTACAGCTGTTCTGTGAAGGTCTCAGAGGTTTGTTAGAGAACATTAATGATCAAACAGAATAATAAAAACTAATGAACACACCTGACAGGTCAAGGATGAAGTTGTGGAGGAATGTAAAACATGGTTAGGTTATAAAAATATTCTGACCTCTGAATATCTCACAGAGCACTGTTCAATTCATCATCTGCAAAATGGAAGGAGTATGGCACAACTGCAAACCTACCAAGACATGGCCGTCTACATAAACTGACATCCCAGGCAAGGAGAGCGCTAATTAGAGAAGGAGTCAATAAACCCATGGACACTCTGGAGGAGCTTCAGAGATCCACCACTCAGGTGGGAGGATCTGTACACAGGACAACTATTAGTCATGTACTCTACCAATCTGCCCTTTATGGAAGAGTGGCAAGAAGAAAGCAAGCCATAAGCAGTCCTGTTTGCAGTTTCCCACAAGCCATGTAGGGGAACACAGCAAACATAATAAAATTGTGCTAATAATAATGCAAAAATGCTATCAGTGTTCTATGAGATTATTCTAGGAATAGGCTCTACTGCACAATAATGTCTACTAAACAACATTGTGTAATGCTGAATAGCTCTGCTGTTTGACCGGTAGGTCATAGATGGGATGAGATTGGTTGTTAAGGATGAATAATAGGTTGATATGTGTCCTTCTTTGCACCACTACCTCAAAAATGTCTGTACTGTAACATAAAATTAGTGGACAGAGCTTCCTAAAAGGAAACCTAGCAATGAATCAAGACAACACTTACCGTTACAATAGGAAGACCAAAGGTTAATGTACATGAAAGTGACAATGGCTCAAACACAGTAAAGATTCCAGCTATATTACCATAATTAACATTATCAAAAAAATGTTGGAAAGCATTTGATACAATTTTCCAAATGTCTTCAAGAAATTATTTGAAACAGTCATAAATGACAAGGTATGTGATGACTATCACTGTGGTCCTGGGGCATCCAGATTGGTAAGAAGGGTGCAAATATAGGTGACTTAGAAGTCATAGGGACATAGAACAGTCATGACCAAAGCATGTGTACAGTTCAGCAAAAAAAAAAGAGATACATAGTTTTGTTAGCTCTATATAGAGCATGAAGTATTTAAAATGCTATGTGTAATCAAGTGTAATCAGAGATTGTAAGACAATGCGAACAGACTGAAACTTGTATGTCTAGCTATAAGTATAAAAAAGAGAAGATGATGCTCTGAGACAACCAGTAGTGTGAGGACACCAGCAACTCATCTAGGAAAGTATGATGGTGTAGCTTGTTTTGTAATGACATCCTTTGGACTCTTTGGACAGTCACATGAGAGAGAAAGTATTTTATGCATGTGAGAGACAGAGAGGAGAGAAGTTGGTGCCAGAGTAATTCCATTGACTCTGTTGATAAAATGTTGACACAACCAGCCTACAGTCTCATCTTCTTTCCTTAGAGCAAAATAAAAGTACAACCCCAATTCCACTGAAGTTGCGATGTTGCCCTGAGACTTTGCAGAGCAGGCGATGGCAAAGGAAATGTGTGAGAAAATTATTGAAATGCTTAAAAACAATGTTCCTCAAAGAAAGATTGTAGGGAATTTGCATATTTCAGTCCTAACTTTTAATGATTTGGTTTGTTTTGCATTGTCTTGTTGAAAAAGGCATGGATGTCCCTGGAAAGATCTCAACTTAAATGCACATGTTGCTCTAAAATCTCAATGTGATTTCCTGCATTAATGCTGCCATCACATAGGTGTAAATGACCTTTGCCAAGGGCACTGACAAAACCCCATAACATAACAGACCCTGTCATTTGGACTTGTTGCTGATAACAGTCTGGAGTTTTTTTTTTTTTCGTCTTTGGTCTGGAGCACATGGCATCCATTTTTTCCAAATGATCTGGAATACTGATTGATCTGGCCACAATACACATTTCCACTGTGTGATGGTCCATCCTAGCTGCCTCTAAACCCAGAGAAGTCAACATCACTTCTGGATATGATTAACATGAGGCTTCTTTGTTGCCCAGTAAAGTTTTAAGTGGTATTTGTGAATGTAATTCCATATTGTAGTGCTTGACAAATGTTTGCCAAAGTAATCCCTTACCCATGTGGTTCTATCAGCTTTTGTTGAATGGTGGTTCTTGATGCAGTGCTTTCTGAGGGGTCGAAGATCACAGCATTCGGCTTAAGCTTGCACCTTTGACCTTTACGCATTTTAATTCCTCAAGATTCCTTTGATTGTTTAATGTTATTATCCACTGTAGAGGGAGGAATATACAAATTCCTTGCAATCTTTCTTTGAGGAACATTGTTTTTAAATATTTAAATAATTTTCTCACACATTTTTTGCCATTTCCATCTCCTGTCTCATCTCAGCCTTTCATGGATGCTGCAAATCAAGATCATAATCACTTGTTGACATCACCAGTTTGAAATCACAGCATTTTATAGTTTTTTAAGTTTATTACTAGCCCTAAATTGCCACTGTCCCAACTTTTTTGGAACATGTTGCAGGCATCAAATTCAAAATGTGAATATTTCCAAAATAACTAAACTTTATCAGTTTGACCATTACATATCTTGTCTTTGTAGTGTAATCAATTGAATATGGGTTGAAAAGGATTTGTAAATCATTACATTCTGTTTTATTTATGCATGACATCTGCCTTGTTTCTTGTTTTAATTGTGAACCAACAAGACAGAAGCTTTCCTAAGACCCATCCACAGATTTCTGTGCATGCATTTTTCAGTTGAGATGAATTTTTCATGGCACATTAATTACACTTGACTTTATGCCGAGACCAGGGACGGTGCAATATGGACTATCAGTAACCCTCACTGTCAACCTCCTGGCAAGTACTGTAGAGTTATCATCTCCAAAAATACATACAGGAGACAGACTTCTCCAGTGGTGTGATTTTTCACAATTAAACAGACTAGGTGTAATATGTTCCCTGTGTCTTTATAGCATCTTTCTTCTAATTTACATCATCTTGTGCCAAACCTGCAATACAGGATTAATTACTGAACAATTTAAGGAACACTATGTGGATTTAGGAATCCATAATAATGTGTTTGAGAGTATTGATGTATAAAACATAAATAATCTTCTATAGCTTAATAAGCTTCTAGCATTCTTTGACAGCAGATTTTGATTTAGTTTTAGTTTTATTCATCTGACTAATATGTATATTAGTTTTATTCATATTTTAGTTATTTATTTATTGTTAGTTTTAGTTTAATTTTCCTTGACAAAAATTAAGAACATTTTAGTCTAGTTTAAGTAAGCTAAATAAATAATTTGTCTAATTTTAGTCATGCATTTTCAAGTTGTTGGCTATTTTAGATGTATTACTTACTATTAATTTAAAGGTTGCCAGGAAAAAGACAGAGGAAGGCCTAAAAGGAGATATATGGATGTAGTTAGAGAGGACATGGAAGTAGTTGGTGTGGGGACAGATGATGCAGGGGACAGAGTGAGATGAGGGGGATGACTCGCTGTGGCGACTCCTGAAAAGGGAAAAGCCGAAAAAAGAAGAAGAAAGAAGACTTTTAAAGAAATAGACTATTAATTTAAAAGCTGTTACAATTAATAACATGTTAACATGTTAAAACTACAAAAGCAGACTTTACAGGCTTTAAGCCACGGTGCACCGTGAGCATTCAGACAGAGTAATGGACTATGTCCCAAATGCATGTGTTTAAAGCCATTCTTCCTCTTGTTGATGTCACCAAAGAGCAGACTTTAAGGTAGGCTGTAGTTTCAGCCTCGAAAGCATAGGGAGTGATTTGGGACTGGGCCATGGCAAACTCTAATATCTGATACAATGGTGCTTGAAAGTTTGTGAACCCTTTAGAATTTTCTACAACCCCAATTCCAATGAAGTTGGGACATTGTGTGAGACATAAATATATCAGAATACAATAATATGCAAATCCTTTTCAACCCATATTCAATTGAATACACTAGAAAGACAAGATATGTAATGTTCAAATGGATAAACTTATTGTTGTTTTTTTTTGCAAATATTCACTCATTTTGAATAAAGCAATAATGTTTATCCGTTTGAGCATTA
This sequence comes from Loricariichthys derbyi, assembly GCA_033118015.1. Lineage (NCBI taxonomy): Eukaryota > Metazoa > Chordata > Actinopteri > Siluriformes > Loricariidae > Loricariichthys > Loricariichthys derbyi. The sequence goes on along the minus strand of JAVSBU010345653.1, from coordinate 5,426 downwards.
CATATCTTGACCAAAATAGAACTTTTAAAGGGAAAGCGTTATGTTTGAAGAAAGGAAAGCACTGCATTCCAGCATAAGAACCTTATCCCATCTGTGAAACATGGTGGTGGTAGTATTATGGTTTGGGCCTGTTTTGCTGCATCTGGTCCAGGACAACTTGCCATCATTGATGTAACAATAAATTCTGAATTATATCAGAGAAATCTAAAGGAAAATATTAGGACATCTATCTGTGAACTGAATCTCAAGAGAACCTTCTCTTGAAGCAACACAATAACTCTAAGCACACAATTCGTTCTACTAAAGAATAGATAAAGAAGAATAAAATTAATGTTTTGGGATGGCCAAGTCAAAGTCCTGAATTTAAACCAACTGAAATGTTGTGAAAGGACCTGAAGTGAGCTGTTAATGTGAGGAAATCCACCAACATCCCAGAGCTGAAGTTGTTCTTTATGGAGGAATGGGCTAAAATTCCTCCAAGCCGGTGTGCAGGACTGATCAACAGTTACCGGAAATGTTTATTTGAAGTTATTGCTGCAGAGGAGGGTCACACCAGATACTGAATGCAAAGGTACACATACCTTTGCCACTTACATATGTAATATTGGATAATTTTCCTCAATCAATAAATGACCAAGTATAACATTTTGTCTCATTTGTTTAACTAGGTTTTCTTTATCTACTTTTAGGATTTTCAAGCACCTACTGTACAGTAAGAAGCAGCACTACAGGCTTTAAACGTGTTGTAATGCACAGATAACCTACACGTGAAAAAAAGATTTGGGATATTATTGTTTTGTTTATTCGTTGACAAAAACTGTTATACATTTTGTCATAGTTTTCGTCTTTAAATTTTACATTTGTTTAATACTCTTTATTTTTGTTGTGGAAAAAAAGGTCGTCAATGAATATGTTTGTCATAGTTTTCAGTAACAAAATTAACACTGCTATATAGTATTTTCAGCACTGCTAGAAAGTGGAGGTTTTGAAGTCACACAGATTTAAATGCTGTGCTTTAAAAATAACCATTTGTGTTTACATCTAACCCTGTAGAAAATCAAATACAGGGTTTTTTCTATAACCAAATAATGCTTAGTTATAAGTAGTTATGACTGTCTAAATGTGAATGTATACATATTAAAAAATTACATGTGCAAAAGTTTGGGCACCTTTCTAAAGGATCCACTAGTAGTTATTATTAGAACTAAATTAACTTGTTAGTGGTTAATTTTTTTCAGTATTTACAGAAATTTCATTATTTGCAGTCAAATTTAAGATGTTCCCTACAGAGATTTTTTTAACGTCTTTTCTTTTAGAAAATCAATAAAGCATGTTGTGTGACCGTGGGTGAGGTAAATGATAAATGTATAGTGGAAGGAGAAGATAAGGTTGTTGTGTATTGTGAATGTGCACCCATGTGTGTATGTGCACACAAACAAATATGACTCAGCAGAAACACTATTGTTTAGTGAAAGGTTTTGGTTTCAACCACAGTGGTCTCTTTCAAAGCAACTAGAACATAAATGCCATCTTATCCCAGAGGTCTGCTGCACTTTTCTGCTGCACTGCTGGAAGACTGGCACCTTCTACTGAAGTTCATTTAAGTCAGTCTGTCCTCTAAAAGTCAAATACTGGAACCTAAAACCTCTGCAATGCTCAACGGAAAAAATAAGCATTTAGAAAGTCAATGAAAACTGATTCTTGGAGTTTTCTTGCTTACCCTTGGTACATTAATAGAAATTAGAATTTTGACTTAGACATTTGATATTTGAAAACTGTAAGATTGTAAGCAAATATCAGCCTAGAACTATGAAATAGTGAAAACTGTATTTATAGTCTAGCAGTTTTTCAGTTAAAACTCTTGTCCTGCATTTTTTGAGTACTGCCTGTCTCAGAAGTGTTTGAGATGTTGCTGAGAGAGTTCCTAACCACTGAATTAAGCACAGCTTGACTGACTGAGCAGGAACAAGCCAGCTTCCGGTATCAGAGTCCAGACAAGAGAACACACTCTCAAGGGCCGATCACTGTGTGTTGTAGCAACCTACACACAAACAAAAACACATACAAATACACAGAGTAGTATGTGTATTGTAATAGAAAATAGAAATACAAAAATACTTTGTGGAACTTTCTCCCATCTCCCTAATGCATCTCTGGAGCTCAGCCAGTGATCTTTGGCTTCTTCTTTACCTCTCTTACCAAGGCTCTTCTCCCACGATTGCTTAGTTTGACTGGACGGCCAGGTCTAGGAAGAGTTGTGGTCGTCCCAAACTTCTTCCATTTAAGGAGGAGGCCACTGTGCTCTTAGGAACCTTGAGTGCTGCAGAAATTCTTTTGTAACCAGGTGTGTGCCTTTCCTAATCAAGCCAATCAGTTTAATTAAACACAGCTGGACTCCAATGAAGGAGTAGAACCATCTCAAGGAGGATCAGAAGAAATGGACAACATATGAGTTAAAAATGAATGTCACAGCAAAGGGTCTAAATACTTATGACCATGTGATATTTCAGTTTTTCTTTTTTAATAACTTTGCAAAAATTTCTACATGTCTGTTTTTTTCTGTCAATATGGGGTGCTGAGTGTACATTAATGAGAAAAAATGAATTGTTTTGATTTTAACAAATGGCGGCTATGAAACAAAGAGTGAAAAATTTAAAGGGGTCTGAATACTTTCCATACCCACTGTATGTTGCTACTGAACATCAGTAAATTTTAGTAAGTACGTTTTTGAAGTAATCTCCACTGTTAATTGCTGACAGTTCAAATGAATCATACAATGATATTTTTATTCTCATATTGCATCTGTCTTACACACTTATGCATTATATTTAATGCGGTTTTTGCTTTTTTGTTTGGGGTTTTTTGTTAGAGAAGTTGTCAGGAATGTAACAAAATCTCAAATAAAATCAGTTATGCTGGCACATTTATAGAATAATGTTTGCTTTTACTGTTAAATATAATTTCATTACATTTATGTAATACCAGCATTACTTCAATTTAGTGCTAAATCATAAAAAGCCTATTGTTGTGTGGAGAACCTCCAACCTTTAACGTTACCCAAAATTTGACAAAGGGACATGTTGAGAAATTGTTGTAGTGAGACTCATCTGTAGACTGGTATACAGGTTAGCATGTCACCTATAGCTGAATCTTACCGTTTCAGAATTCATTCTGTTTTCCTAAACAATGTGACCATATTTGTGCAAAATCTTTATCCATGGATCAATAATCCATTTTATCCCAGCATGATTTCCAAAGATAATCTTGATGTTATTGAATGCTTGGTTTTCTCTGTCTTCGTGTGCCTCCATGCCTCAAATATATGATCGAGTTTAGGTCTGGTGTCTGTATAGGAAATTCAATGAAAGTCAGTTTGGCTTGATCTTGTTTGGTCTTTTGTTGCAAAAGGGTGATTAGATTGTGTTTAAAGGCATACTTAAAAGTCAGATTGGCTGTTGATGCCAGACAAATCTGTTGATCCCTTGGGTTTTTAAGCACAGAAACAGCCATCCTCTGAGTGGCAGTTTTGTGGGCTGAAAAAAAACCTTATTGATGAGAAAGTCAGAGAAGAATGGCTTAAATTTAGGGAGCTGACAGAAAGAATGAACTGGACAGAAAATCAAGAAAAGAGTTTTGCTTGATATGGTAGGATTATAATTTATAAACAGCACAAATTTATGAATTTGAATAACTCTCATGTCAACAGATTAAGCTGTTGTTGCTGGGATAATGGTGTGGAAAAAAAAATTATTGGCAAACATTGTGTGAACGTGACAACCTAACTAATCGGTTTTCAGTTTGTCACAAAGCACAAGAATTGGTTCCATGAACATGCATCCTTAAGTACCCAGATTTGAATACAATAGATCATATTTTGAATGTAGAAATATACAGTTGAGATCAAAATTAGAGAACAATGCTTGAACACTTGATTTTTTCAGAAATAATGTAATCTACAGTGATCAACATTTGAAAGATTTTTTGTAAGGGGTACATCATTACGGTACACCACCAGAACAGTGTTTTACAAAATTATCAAAGTATATCAACATAAAACCTTTATTTTGGAAAAAAATGTGATGATCATAGAACAGCAATGACTGTAACACAGGGAAAGATTACAACTACATTTTCTGATGGTTACAATAGTCACCAATCAGTAGGAAGTGTACAGGCCTTTGCTTTGAATGACTTCAGCACATCTGCAGCCTCAGAACATCATTAGTCTCTCACACTACTCTGGTCTGATTTTGGTCCACTCTTCTTCCAGTCTTTTCCACAGTTATGTGACTGTTGTGGGTTTCTTAGCTATAACTTTGTCACCAATGATTTTCCAGATGTTTTGTATTGGGTTTAGATCAGGACTCTGGGCTTGACATTTCATTGTTTCAGTGTTTTCAGTTTCAAGGAACTGCTTTACCCATTTTGCTGTCTGACAGAGGGCATTGTCCTGCATGAAAATTGCTGGCTGATTGAGTGATGAACACAAGGAACCACGTGTTGTTAAAGAAGATCCTGATACACACTTGCATTCACTCTGTCATGTGGCTGTATGAGAGGTCCAACTCCTGCTGCTGAAAACGTTCCCCCAAAACATGACACTTCCTCCTCCACCTTTCACTGACTTCTTTACATACTTTGGGTTTAGTCTTTCCCCAGTTTGTCGATGAATATAAACTTGCTTTCATCACTGAAATGAACTCTTAACCACTTCTCCTCTGTCCACACATCGCTCCTCAGCAAAGGTGCTTTTTGGATCTTTCTGTTAATGAGAGGTTTGGTCACTTCAGAGTGGGCTTTCAGGCCACATTCTCTTAAACATCGAGGCACTGCATGAAGAGACAGATCCTTACCCTGTTCAATGCTGAACTGGTAAGCGATTTCAGCTGCAGTGTTGAACCAACTCCCCATGGAGATTCTGAGCATTATCCTGTCCTCTCTTGCATTTGTCTTTCATAGGTGACCAGCCTTCTTGGGGGACTTGAATGAGTTTGTGATGTTGTAAAGATGCAATATTCTAAAAATCACAGACTTGGAATGACCACTTCTGTTGCTATGGCTGATAGCGTCACCCCCTTGGCTTTCATCTGGACAACCTGCTGCCGGAGGGTTTTAGTCACTTTGGAATGGTTCACCATCAGTGAAGGCTGGAAAGTTAGGCTGCCAGTAAAATAGGGTTTTTCAGATAATTAAGGAAAAAAAACAGGTGCCAGATTAACACTGACAACTTGCAGGTATCTGAAAGTGTTCTCTAATTTTAATCAGTGTTCTTTTTCAATTCTCTCATTTATGTTTTTTATGCTGTGCTTTAGAAGATATATACCCTTTAAGAAATAAGCTTAAAATACTGCTACAGTGGGGAGAACAAGTATTTGATACACTGCTGATTTTTAAGGTTTTCCCACTTGCAAAGCATGTAGAAGACT
>JAVSBU010345643.1:0-10350 GCA_033118015.1 Loricariichthys derbyi | reverse complement strand
TCTTGGCAGTTTTTCTGAGGCCTTGAAATTCTTTATATCGATATCGAAATTATATCGTATCGACCGAAATGAAAAAAATATATCGCAATATACATTTTGGCCCTATCTTCCAGGACTATATATGATACAAAACAAAGATCTGTGCAGATAGACAGACTCTGCCCACATCGGCTCCCAAAAAGTGCTGACTCAGAGTTAGATGAATCGCGACCGACTCATCACTATTATAAACCTAGTGAAGCTCAGTATTTGGTTTGTACGGCTCAGGTGCCTGAGAATTGTCATTTGATTTTTTTTTTTAGCTCAGAAGTATTAAAGCAGCAGGTCCAAAATGGCTGAGAGAGTGCAGATGTCCGTTTGACGTGATGAGCCTCATTAAACCTGACGTGCCATCACAAGATGATCCGTATGGGACTTGACAAATGCATAATCTCGATTTACTTTGCCTTCGTCCAGATTTTGATTTGTTCACAGACGTTGTATCTTAAAAGGGACACGGGGTTGCTTTCTCAGTCCTGAAAACCGTAACAGGCCATGAGGACTGAATGCTTCATATTAATGTTCTGGGTGCCTCTAACTCTGAATTTGCCTCCATTTGCAAAGAATAACAGGCTACCTTAGCACGTGCTGTGGGATATAGAAAAGCTCGTGATGTGTTTAATGCCAGACAGCTATGTGAAAGGTTTTGCATAATGGTCTGGTAATGAAAGCTTGTGTAATTATAACCTGGCCAGAATAATCGCCTTCTCCAATAAGTCTCTAATGCACCATGATAAATGACTGAGTCAGTGGAGCATGCTGTGAAGGAAACACATGAAGAAAACAAGGACACCAAGAAACTGATAAGAAGCCGTAGCCTTTCTGCTGGTGTTCACGTGTCCACAATACACAACAGGGCCCATTCATTCAGATTCACAACACGACAGATTCAATGTGCAGAACATCTGGAACCTTCTAATTTAACACCAGTGACACAGTCAGCTCCAGAATTATTAGCAAAATCAGAAAGAAAAAAGATGCTAACATAGGTAATAATTAGTCTGATCTCACAAACAATGCAAGATCAGCAAGTTATGACATTATTATAAATCAATGTGAGGACATGTAGAATGCTCCATTGGAAAAAGTGCTATAGAAATGAGTGATGTATTATACACTCAAATCAGCTCTATGTCCACATAGTAAAGCAAATTTGTCCAATTTCTAATTCTACTCCATCATGAAGATGTTCCACTGAAATTAGATCTGGTAACTTGAGAAAACATGAAGCTCTAGAAAGCAGCTTTTCTTAAATTAGTGTTTGAATGATGTTGTATTGTGTTCTTCTGATGGACTCATGAAAATTAACATTAACCAATGTGAGAGAGGCCTTCAGTTGCTTAGACGTTACCCTGGGGTCCTTTGTGACCTTGCCAGCTATCACACATCTTGCTCTTGGAGTGATCTTTGTTGGTCGATCACTCTTGAGGAGGGTAACAATGATCCTGAATTTCCTCCATTTGTACACGATCTGTCTGACTGTGTATTGGTGGAGTCCAAACTCTTTAGAGATGGTTTTGTAACATTTTCCAGCCTGATGAGCATCAACAACTCTTTCTGAAGTCCTCAGAAATCTCCTTAGTTTGTACCATGATTCACTTCCACAAACATGAGTTGTGAAAGGCAGACTTTGCTATATATCCCTGTTTTTTAAATAAATCAGGGTGCCCCCTCACACCTGATTATCATCCTATTGATTGAAAACACCTGACTAATTTCACTTGCAAATTAACTGCTAGTAGTAGAGGATCACATATTTGCCACTCACTAATATTGGGTCATTTACCTCAATAAATAAATGACCAAATATAATATTTTTGTCTTATTTGTTTAACTAGGTTTTCTTTATCTATGTTTAGGACTTGTGTGAAAATTTGATGAAGATTATGTCATATCTAAAGGGTTTACAAACTTTAAGCACTTGTATATATAGTTGAGACCAGATTAAAAAAAGGGCAATCCAGTTGATTTTCTAAACTAAAGCAGACAACCTCTAGGAGGAGCAAACTTGGGACATTTCTGCAAATTTTATTATCTGAATAAAATACAGTAATTCGTACTAATTTTGTTTTGCCTTCCAGGTGACCCACTAGTGTTATACTAGGTAAATGACTCATTAGTGAGTCACTGGAATTTACTAAAATGTGTTATATTTGCTTCTTTCCTACAGATGCTGTTACCTTTATCTTGTTAAAAAAAAATCAAAACATGAAATTTGACAGAAGGCACAATTTTTTGCATATCCATTAAGCACACACACAACCTACATAAATGTCAATTTAGGTGTTTGGGCTGCGTAATGCAAGTGTACAATCAATACCGCTCAAGATTTAACCCCCACTTACCAAATCAGGAACACATGACCCTGTATCCTTGAACCTACAGGGCGCTGATGAACAATGTTGGGGAAACAGTTCATTGGAGAACTCAATAGGTGTCACTGTTTATGATCTCCATCCTTATGTAAGTTATGTTTGTGTGTGATACCTGATCACTCCAGCACTTGGATCTGGGACCTGGGGTTGGTGGGGTTTTTAGGACCGGAGAACCATCTGAGTGCCTACAGTGAATATTACAGCATTTAAATAAGGACAGTAGAGACAAACCCAGTACTAATTACACAGTGTCTCTCTCTCTCACTCACACACACACACACACACACACACACAAACACACACACACACACACACACACAGCAAGTGCTTGGAAAATAATAGCGCTGATGGTTATAATCACACAGTCCCACCCGCACCGAATGAACTGCTGTAGCCAATCAGATCTCGTTGCGCCTCTCCGACGCTTCTCGTCTCCCTTTATAAGATGCGGCGCTCAGCCCGCGCGGATCCACTCTCGCACCAGCCGTTACCCGCACGTTACATGCATGCCTCTGCACCGGAGAGGTCTATGCGAACAGAGCATGCAGTCCCCGGTACTGGCGATGGGGCTCAGTGTGGGTCTCCCCACGTCCCTCACCCCCGCCACGCTGCTGCTCTCTAACCTGTCCTCGTCCGACAGGGAGAACGGAACCCTGGAGCCGCTGGATACCCTGGACTCGCGGCGGCGCGCCCAGTCCTACGGTCAGTTCTCACAGAGCGCGGCGGTTCTCGTGACCGCGCTCATGACGCTCCTGGTTTTCGCCACGGTTCTTGGAAACGCGCTCGTTATTCTGGCGTTTGTGGTGGAAAAAAGTTTACGGACCCAGGGCAACTTCTTCTTCCTCAACCTGGCCATAGCGGACTTTCTGGTCGGTGAGTAAAAATAGGGTAAGAATAATAACTGATCAGCAGCAATAATAAGAAAAATAACAATAAAGGTCACTTTAAAATTATTTTTAAAAAGTTATGCTACATTCAAATAGGCTATTGGGTAATCACCAAAATGACACTAAATCCCAAGCCATAATTTAAAATATTTAGGCTGGTTAGTAATCCCTGGTATCATACAGCTTCTGCTCTGCTGTTGCTTCTAATCCTACACCAGAAAATGTCCCACATCTTGTAAAAACCATATGGGTTCACCAAGAAAACCCAGTCAAACCCCCTTAGGATGGTATGAAACCCATTTAGTGTAATTAAGGTACCAGTGAGGTTACTCCACCTTGTGTCTTCATGTGAGCTTCAGACCTGGACTAAACATCCACAGAAAAGGTTTCTCTGGATGAGTCACTCTTCGAGGTGGAACCGTTTCCACAGTGAGATTTTACCTGGAGAGCTTTGTAAGGATTCTACATAAAGGTTATTAGGGTTCATAGAGGAACAAACATCTAGGGTACTAGATGGAACATTCTAACTAATAATTATGTTGAAGCTTAAACATGTTTAATATCTTAGGATAGAATACACATTTTTTAATTGATTAATTTATCAATTGTGAGCATCAGTAGCTACATGACAGCAAGACTGCACTTAAACACTCACGGGGGCAATTTAGAGAATCCACTTAAACTAACTCAGGTGGTTGGTAAACATTGCTGCCTCACAGCTCTGAGATCCCTGGTGCGAGCCCAACCCTAGGCTCCATCTGTCATCTGTGTGGAGTTTGCATGTTCTTCAAGTCAACATGTTCTCCCACATTTCAAAGACATGCCTGTGTCCTATGATGGATTGGCACCCTGCCTATAGGGTTGTTCGTGCCAGCTATACACTGGCTTTCCTGCGAGTAGGATTAAGTGGATACACAATGATTGACTGAATCAAAGTAATGCAGGACTTTAAGAAGGGGGGAAATCCATGCTTACATGGGGAGAACATACAAACTGCACACCAGAATAAATGACCAAATCCTGTACCTCTGCAGTTGTGAAGCACAGCTTTCTATCCACATATTGAATAACAAAGTTAGGACCTAGGACCTTTACCTAGTCCTTTCTCAAACCACTTTTGGGTTCTATATTTACTTCCTTAGCTTATTCTGCATTTCTAAGCTCATAACAAACAGTTCCTTGTATTGAACAAGGCAAAACCATTTCTGTTTAAAGATATAAAGCCTTTTGCTGTTTGCTAATGAAAGACACAGCCAGATCCATCAGACGGCCAGATAGAGGAGCAAGATTCATCACTCCACAGAACATGATTCCACTGCTCCAGAGTCTAGTGGCAACGTGCTTTTCATCACTCCATTCGACATTGTGCTTGGTGATGTAAGATTACGTTCAGCTGCTCAGCCACGACGCTCCCGGTGTTCAGTTTTAGTGCTGACGTTCATGCCATAGGAGATTTGGGACACTGCAGCTATTAGGTCAGCAGAGTGTCGGTTACACAGGGTGACCCCTCTTTGTAACGTTACATGGTCTGACACTTCAGGGCTGAGTTGCTGTGGTTCCTGAATGCTTTTTCAACAAAGTCACTCAACAATTACCAGGTGGTGTGTTATAAGGGTGGAATACTATTACAGTGCAATGCTCGATCACTGTAGATGAGGACACTTTTGCTGATGTTTCTTCAGGCAGATTGCATGGCTCGGTGCTGGATTTTATACTCTGGCAACAGGACTGAATAAAACCTCTGAATTCAGTGATTAAGAGGCACTTTTGTCCATGTAGTGTAGATTCAGCACTGCTGGTATATTGTGACTATTCTGAGCTTGATGTGTGTTAAAGTGTGTATCCCTGGCCCTGCAGGTGGGTTCTGTATCCCGGTCTACATTCCCTACGTGCTGACGGGTGAGTGGAGGCTGGGTCGAGGTCTCTGTAAGCTCTGGTTGGTGGTGGACTACATGCTCTGCACTGCCTCAGTCTTCAACATCGTTCTGATCAGCTTCGACAGGTTCCTGTCCGTGACGAGAGCGGTAAGCAGAAACTGGACAAATGAAGCAACTTTGATTTTACTTCATTAGTGATGTGATTTAAAAATGCATCCATTTTGAACGTGCGCTAAGATCTTTGAAGATGATGTAACCAAGGCCATGCTTTTGGTGGCTTGCCATTGGAGGGATCACGGAGGATTAGATTTGTTTGATTTTGAGTTTCAAGAGGTATCGCAAGCTAACTGTCGCCCTGTTGAACACGTTCTAGGTGAGCTACCGATGTCAGAAGGGTGTCACCCGTGAGGCGGTGCTGAAGATGCTGTGTGTCTGGCTTGCTGCCTTCCTGCTCTATGGGCCAGCAATCATCAGCTGGGAGCATATCGCCGGCAAGAGCGTGGTTCCTCATGGTGAGTGCTATGCTGAGTTCTACTTCAACTGGTACTTCCTGATGACGGCCTCCACCGTGGAGTTCTTCACACCATTCATCAGCGTCACCTACTTCAACCTCAGCATTTATATCAACATCCGCAACCGCTGCATGTTGAGGGAGGAGCGATCCCTCTGTGCTCAACCCAGGAACAGCCGAGCTGCCAGAGACGCTAAGGTGTTTTGCGCCGGAGACGTTCAGCGAGTGTTCTTTGTGCGGCCGGCCGAACCCAGCAGCGTCGCCAACCAGTCACCTTCCAGGTCTCGGTGCTGCCGTTTATCTGTCTCAGGAACCGAGTCAGAGAACCCTGAAAGGACATTGAAAAGAAGAATCAGCTCCATTCAGGATCTCCCACCACTGCAGGTTGGAGATATGGTGGTGAACGAGACAGGCTTCGACTGCACCAGGCATGCGTGTGGGCTGCACCAAAATCGTCCGGACGTATCGGCCAGTCTGGCCAGCCGCTTCCGCTTATCAAGGGACAAAAAGGTGGCCAAGTCTTTGGCGGTCATCGTTTGTGTGTTCGGGCTGTGCTGGGCCCCGTACACACTCCTAATGATCATCAGGGCAGCGTGTCATGGTCAGTGCGTGCAACACTACCTCTACGAGATCTCCTTCTGGCTCCTGTGGATTAATTCATCCATCAATCCCATCCTGTACCCTCTGTGCCACACCAGCTTCAGGAGGGCTTTCAATAAACTGCTGTGCCCTAATAAAATCAAAATCCAACCTCAGTACATGGACCAGAAATACTGATTAAAAAAAGAAAAAAAAAGACAAGAACTTCCCAAGAACAGGGCTTTGAGGTGTTCACTCGTTCAGAACAAATTTGTTTAGGATGTTTAGTTTAATCTATTGGGTGTCTGTAACTTTGTATGTTTTTCCTGCTTTGGATGTTGTTTGTTCCTTCTTGTTTTTAGGCTTTAGAATCCTAGCTTGAGTTGTCATCGTGTTACTTTTCTTCACCACAAAGTTTTTGCTACCATTTTTTCAAAAACAAAACGGACTTTATGATCCTTTTTCATCAATTTAACAAACACTGTGGCTGCCAAGCAGCCAGAAACTGAAAGACAAGAACACATTACTGTACTTTAACTTACTGTTACTTACAAAAACCACTACTGACATGGTTTTGAAAATAAAGAAAATAAAGACAAGTTTTTGGAAATATTTAATGAAACATAAGTCATTGGTGTTTCAATAGCAGTACCTACACTCACCGGCCACTTTATTAAAAACACTTTGCTACTACCAAGTACCTTTGCCCTCAAAACTGTCTTAATTTGTGTTATAAATTCAACAAGGTGCTGGAAACATTCTTCAGAGATTTGTTTTTCCCTATACTGACATGACAGTACATTCATGATGTGAATCTCCCATTCCATCACGTCACAAAGCTTCTCAATTAGACTGAGATCTGGTGACTTTGGAGGTCATTTAAGTCACAGCAATATTAATACCATGTTCAAGAAACCAGTTTCTGATTTGATGATTGAGCTTTGGTACATGGTTCATTATCCTGGAAGGAGCCATCAGAAGATGAACATTGTTCCTGGAGGGGTGCACACAGTCAGCAACAATACTCAGGTAAGCTGTGGGGTTTAAACGATGGTCAATTTGTATTAAGGGGCTCAATGCGTGCCAAGAAAAGTATACCTTTACATCACTAGTAGCCAGAGCTGTTGATTCGGGGCAGGATGGATCCAGGCTTTCATATCATTGACACCACATTCTGACCCGACCATCTGAAGGGACTCAGCAGAAATCGAGACTCATCAGACCAGACCACGCTTTCAAAATCTTCTGTGGTCCAGTTTGTGAGTCCATATTGTAGCCTCAGTTTCCTGTTTTCTTAGCTGACAGGAGTAGCAACCAGTGTGGTCTTCTAATGCTATAGCCCATCTGCTTCAAGGTTTGACATGTGCATTCACTCTTCTGTATATCTGGGTTGTAATGAGTGGTTATTTGAAAAACTGTTACCTTTATCAGCTCAAACCAGTCGAGATTCTTCTCTGACCTCCAGCATCAAAGCATTTTCACCCAGAGATCTGCCCTCACTGGATATTTTCTCTCTATAATAACGAGCTAAATGTTACATACCGCAATAACGTCACCATGTTTGTGCAAGTGTTTCGAAAAGACAAAAGTAACACCTGTACAGATGGTCCTGATCAGGCATGCAGAGACCACAGGACGCAGACGCAAGTCCATCAGAGGGTCAGCAGAGGACACTGCTACAGAGCCAGGGAGTGATCCACAACCTGCCTCTTCTCCCTCAACCGCCAATCAGAATCAGATTTATTGCCATGTCCCATGAACGAATTCACAGACTAGTAACTTGACCTGACAAGGGTACACAAGAGACAGAGAGCACCAGAATGCTGTGGCAGCCCTGCATGGTGCCAACTAAAGCTAGAAAACAAATAACAGATAACAAGGAATACATGAGGTAAGGGGAGGAGAAAAAAAAAAAAAAACATCCCCAGACTATGCACAAATACACAGACGAATCCTAGACATTTGCGAATCAAATGTCACATTCCTCGTGCCAAGCCACTGCTGAACCTGGGCTGTGGAGAAAAAGAACTGGACTGTTACTCAGTGGTCCAAAGTCCTCTTTTCAGATGAAAGTAAATTTTGCATGTCATTTGGAAATCAAGGTCCCAGATTCTGAAGGAAGAGTGGAGAGGCACAGAATCCATGTTACTTGAAAAGCTGGTTCAATGACCATGGTGTTACTGGGCTTGATTGGCCAGCAAACTTGCTTGATCTGAACCCCATAGAGAATCTATGTTGTATTGTCAAGAAAAAGATGAGACACCAGAACCAACAATGAGGGTGAACTGAAGGCGGCTATCAAATTAACATGGGCTTCCATTAAACCTGAACAGATCCACAGGCTTATCATCTCCATGCCACACTGCATTGATGCAGTAATTCGTGCAAACTGAGGCCCAACGACCTATAGAGTGTATAGAAATGAACATACTTTTCAGAAGCCTGACATTTCTGTTTAAAATATACTTTTATTGATCTTGTGTAAATTTCTAATTTTCTGAGACACTGAATTTTGGGTTTTCATTATCTCTAAACTGCAATCATCAAAATTTCAAGAAATAAAGACTTGAAAACTTTCCCTCTACAACACCTGGCAAAAATAATGGAATCACCGGCCTTGGAGGATGTTCATTCAATTGTTTAATTTTGTAGAAAAAAAGATCACAGACATGATACAAAACTAAGTCAAATGGCAACTTTCTGGCTTTAAGAAACACTTTAAGAAATCAAGAAAAAACGGTTAATTTTTTAGACCAAGCAGAGGGAAAAAAAAATATGGAATCACTCAATTCTGAGGAAAAAATTATGGAATCACCCTATAAATTTTCATCCCCAAAACTAACACCTGCATCTAAAAAGGAGGGATCACACCTTGGAGAGAGGGGTTGTATGTGTAATGAATCTATATAATATATGGATTTCACTTTCTGAAATGAGTGACAAAAATATTGAACTTTTCCAAGATATTCAAATTAGAAATATAATGGTGACCTACTACTTTACTACACAGTACTGTACTTTTCTGCATTCCATAAATTTCCCCCACTATGAGTGTGACTATGATATGGACAAAAGGAAGGAAAAATAACCCAAGGAAATTTGGTAGCAGGAAATTGATTTTTATGCACTGTTCACATGACATTTTTATAATATGAACTGAGATATTATGATGTCCATAACTGTATCCAAGTTCTTCTTTAATATATGTTGTCATCGCAATAAAATCTGTCTGATCAGCTTCTGGAGCAGCTTAAGCCAGGTGGAAGACTGGTTTTGCCTGTAGGTCCTGAAGGTGGGAGTCAAGTACTGGAGCAGTATGATTGCCAGAGTGATGGCACCTTTGTGAGAAAGGCTCTCATGGGTGTGGTGTACGTTCCACTTACAGACAGACGACATCAGTGGCCAGAGTATGTGTGAGATATTTTATAGTAGTGTTTATACTAATAGAATCAGCTGTGAGAAAGTAGAAGTCATGCTCATCATGTAGATAAGGTTTTGAATTCAAGAACCAAGAACAATTTGAAAAAATTTATTAAAAGTGTTTATTTGTTCATTTTTACATAATTTTGGCTTCCAGCTCATAAAACCCACGAAACAGGATTTCAAAAAAATTAGAATACTGTGGAGAAATCAGCCCAAATTTTGAAGGATATGAAGATAAGAACCGGTTTTTATTGCCATGTCAATGAACGGATTCACTGACTAAGAATTTGCTTTGGCATAAAGGTGAACATAGAGCACCAGAATGCTGTGGCAGCCGTACTTCGCGCCAACTTAAGCTAGAAAAAATACAGAGTAATACATGGGATGAGCGGAGGAGAGGGAAAAAAACATCCCCAGACTATGCCCATTAATGATTACAGTTTGGAAACTGGAAAAAACACCTCAGCACAGCTATGCACAAATACACATTACAACATGAAGATCAAGACTCGCAACAGGCATAAAGCAATGAAGGCATAAGAATGGGGAATAAGAGCGTCTCTGCGTAGTGCACTTCTGGGAGATTGTTTATGTTCCAGCAATGACCTTGGCCGAGGCCCATGCTGATATGGAGCTGAAAACAGATAAGCAACAGAATC
>JAVSBU010345626.1:0-17243 GCA_033118015.1 Loricariichthys derbyi | reverse complement strand
CAGGTGACAAAAGCTTCATACTGTAGCGATCTTGGGTAAATAAGGACGCTGGTTTGGTCGTGGATAAAGAGGAATCATCTCGTATGGGGAACACAAATTGGTAAAAATCATAGTGTGACCTATTTCGTATGGAAAATCGGACCCATCATGAGCGGGTGCAACTTCCGATCTGATCAGCCTCTCAGCAAGACTTCGGTGAGTTGTCTATTTATAGCGCTAAATAGCATAAAATTGACTAGTTCAAGCGCGATTTCATTGCTGTGACACTTAATTAACCCAATCAGATTGATAAATGATACCCCGTTAGGCCCACTGGAGGGGACCTTTAAAACGATTGATATTTATAACGGGGATTTTCACATACCGACGACGTTGAGAAACGAGAAGGTGACGATCAGGTTCGCGAGCCAGTTGAAGCAGCTGCTGAATGCAAATGCTCGCCCTCTGACATCAGCTGGGAAGATTTCGCTCAGCACCACCCACGTCACTGCGAATCGCAAAATAGTTATATATATTTTTGCTTTGTGTTAATGTTTTTGCCCAGCTGTTTAATATAAACACTCTAATCCTGTTTAAGAATACATTTCACACTTGATACACTCCTGTGCTCGATTTGGAATGCTGCAGCACATGGAATAATGAACTCTGGGAAATGGTGTCATTTTTTACAATAAATTTAACTTGCAATGTATTTTCGGACTGTATTCCCATAGTAAATACGAAAGCACAACATATAATCAATAAAACTGGTAATCAAATGAAAAAATTCAACAAGAAAGAAACAGCCAAAACAATCAAATACCAATAGGTACAAAAATGAATTTAAAAGGATTAAATTATAGTTTTTAAAATAATGAATTTAATTTTCCATTTCTAAACACTTACTTGGTCCGAAGCTTATGGAAAAGGCAGCGACGACCAACATCAGGCAGAAGGAAACCAGCCAGTTTAGTGTCCCGACCTCACCAGGAAGCGAGGAAATGCCCGTGGTGTCGTTTCTAACGTCTGTTAATGCTTTTGGTAGAGCTGTGTTGTTGGGACGAGAGCTACACTGTCCAGTGGCATCAATTTCTGAATGTCTGCTCAGAAACCCGATCAGGAACAAACCCGCGGCCATGGCTGAGCAGCCACCGATCAGGAGTGGCCTTCGCCCGACTTTATCTGCACACAACGTGGCCACCAGCGTCGCTGTGGCTTTTACGATCCCCAGTCCGAGCGACGCCAGGATGGCGGACGCTTCATTTTTAAAGCCCAGTGACTTAAAGACGGTGGAAGCGTAGAAGAGGACGTTGGGCTGGCCCGTGAACTGCTGGGAGATGACCAGCCCAAGTCCTATGAACATCCGTGTGCGCATGTTGTTCTCGTGTGTAAAAAGGTTTACGATCGCGCAGCCTGTAGTCTGCGTTTGAGCTCGATTTTCTGTCTGAGACGGGAGGGCGCAGATAGAAACGAGCTGCACAAGAGACGGTGCCAGGACCAGCCCGAACATGTACCTCCACCCGTCCAACACGCCAGACAGAATGTAGTTGGCCGCATATGCCAGGAGGATCCCGTTCGTGACGCCGACCTCGTACAGGGTCACCATCAGTCCCCTGCGCTTGGGCGAAACTAACTCTGAGACGTAAATGCAGCAGGACATCGATGACAGCGATATTGCAAATCCCACCGTGATGCGACCAGCAATCAGGACCGCGAACGAGTTGCCCACACTCAAGACAAGACTCCCTCCAATGACAAGGAGGTTACTGAGCAGGATGGAGGCCCTCCTCCCGCGATGGTCAATCAGCCAGCCACCGATCACCGAGGCCAGGACTCCTCCGACGAGGAGGGAGCTCACCACGGACTCCTGCTCCAAACAGCTCAGCTCGAACCGGACCCGAAGCTGCAACAGAGCGCCCGAGATCATGCCCAGCTCGTACCCAAACACCAGGCCGCCGAGCGCAGACACGACGGCGGCCAGTACCAGCACAGAGCAGCCTGGAGAAACATTAGCATGTTTTAAAAACAGAATTTGCATGCCAGAGTTATAACCAAGAACTTTCTACCTTTGTTTTTTCTTAACATTTTATTTTATTCGTTAATAGGTATCCATTCCTACTTTTCAGGCCTCCCTCCACCATAGTCCAAAAACAAAATCAGATAGGGACAAATCAGGGCTAGGAGTGAGGCAAAAAAAAAAAACCTTAAATGATGTGATTAATTAGGATTTGGTACAAAACCGGCATCCATGAAGGACTTTGATGAGCAGAGGATCTCCAGTTTGTCACCAAATGTGTAGGAAAATGACTGAAATGTTTAAAAGCAAAGTTCCTCAAAGAAAGGAAGGGATTTGCATATTTCTGAATCTACAGACCATAATATCATTAAACTATTCAGAAGCTAGAGGAATTTGAGCTTAAACTGAAGAGCTATGACTGAAGAGTTGGGACGTCTGTCATGGACCATCACCCAGTGGAAACTGGGCATAACAGTAGAAGTATCAATATAATATAGCTTTTTTGGAAGAAATGGATTAAAAAATAAACCATCTATCCTGTTATTAGCACCAAGTCCAAAAGCAAGGCTCTGTCATGGTACTGGGTTGGGTCAGGGCCCTTGGTAAAGGTCAATTACACTCCTGTGATGCAGTGTTAATGCAACACGAATTGCCTTCAAGATGAGATCTTTAACAGGGACGTCCCTGTATTTTTCAACAAGATAAAGAAGCAAAATGTTGGACTGAAATATCTAAATCCCTTCCAATCTTTCTTTGAGGAACATTTATTTTAAACATTTAAATCAGATTCCCACAGATTTGGTGATAAACTGGAGATCCTCTGCCCATTTCTGCTCCTCAAAGACTTAGCCTTTAATGAATGCTGGGTCTGGACCAAATCACGATTACAATCACCTGTTTGAAATCACAGCTTTATTTTTTTTAGCTCATTACTAGCCCTAAATTCCCCCGTCCCAATTTTTTTTTTGAATGCTGAGATCTCAGACTCTACCAGTTCTGGTTATAATAGGGGCCGGGCCAGCCCCCACTTATACCTGTGCCCTGTGTACTTTGGGAACACATGCCAAAAAGAAGTGATGGAAGAAACGTTCCTCTAAGAACATCAATCACAGCTGTTTAGGTCAGAAGGTGAGATGAAAGCACTTACCCATGATGCTCGGTTTCTGTAGGAGCCTCAAAGTCACATCACACTGAATCCGATATGGGACTCAATAATGAGACCTACAAAAAAATCAAAGCTGTTATCAGTCCTATATTTGAATCCTAAAGAGCTCAGGTTCGTTTGCTCCTTTTCTCAGACCTGGTTCGAGCTCCTGTCACCATGGTAACCCTCTTGTTGATGCTGGGGCTCTAAGCCCACTTGATGTTCTCAGTGAAAGCCATCATAATTAGTATTATAATTAGCGTGGGTGCTCGCTGAGCTTTTATTTAATAGTTACAATTTTTTAAAAGTTTCTGGATAAGACTAAGGCCTGTCTCTCAATTAAAATATATTTATTGCCAGATTAAAATTTTAAAAATTAAATCTAAGAAATACATGATTTGTTCATAAATTCAGAATTTGTATTTATAATTTATATATTTAAGAGCATACATTCTAATATTTAGTAATAGTTTAAATATTTTTTATCATTAAACAATCCTAAAATTATTCTTATTAACAGAAACACTTATAACCAACAATGTTTAAATATTAATGTTAATACCAAATGTTAGATATTTTCATCGCAAAAATTGCCAGAGTAAACAAAATAAATATAACTAATAACTATTTCTATTTCTAAAATACAAATATTATTGTATAGTATGCTTTGTATTAAATGTAATAACATTAAAATATACATTTAAAATAACTATAACTAAATAAAATATATTATAATAAATAAAATATACTTTTAGGTTCTTTGTGTTATATAGTTAATCATTAAAAATGACAATTTAAAAAAATTAACAAATCAATTCCTAAAATTATTAGAAGAAGCACTTTACATCAACAGACCTTAATGCACCAAATATTATTATAATTTAAATTTGTATCGATTTTTTTTCTACTAAAAGCGTTTACTTCACAAGTATTTAAGTAATTAAATTGCAGTTATTATAAAGGAAGATATTTAAATAGAACCATAAACTAGGTTAGACTATTTTATAAACTTTTTAAGATTTGCCTGATTTATTAGACATAATATACTCAAGAATTAATCTTTAGCTTTAATAATAGTTTAAGTCTTTAATTGATGCTGATGTTCCTAATTATTTCTTAATTGGTATTTAATTAATCCATAGTTATACTTTATTCTGGAGGATTTATCTCAGAATCTCTTATTTTACTTCTGTTATTTTAATATTTGTCTGTAGTGAACAGTGCAGAATTTCTGCTATACCTCTTTATGCTTACATTTAATTCTACTTTAAATAATCCGGATTAAATCTGCAGTAGAAACTCGTTTTTCTCACCGTGAGTCCAAAATTTCTTTCATAAAGTAAAAAGATCCACAAAAGTCGAGGTTATAAACATCTTCATTTCGTGTCTGCTCTCCTCCTCTTATTTCTAATCAGATCCCGAGTACAGAAGCGCCACGTTTAATTTTTTTACCCATAAAAACTTTAAAAACGGGAAAAAAATTCCCTTCATTCCACAGCACTGTCGGTTTTATGCCTCGGGGTTGCCAGATTGGTAGTTAATTCCCTACGTCGTTATAGCGTGTTTACATACAGCAGGAGCTAATATAAAATATTTTTACTAATATTTAAAACTTATCTCTAAAACTTTTATTTCAATTTATTTGTGTGTTTGAAGTTTAACATTGTATTGTCCTTTTGATTGTTTATCTCCTGCCTTGTGCCCTGTGCTGATGAGTACTGGATTGGTAAGGCAGTAGGTTGAAGGTTCAAACCCAAACTGAGCCACTGAGTAACTCCCTCAGCCCTACGTCACTTGGATTGTATCTTGTAAAATTTGTATTAGAGGTCATGGGACGTGAGGAGAACATAACAAATCACAAACAGATTTTGAATTCTGGTCGTGCAGCAGCAACACAAGCTCCTTAAAACTAAAGCAGGTTAATGTGAGAAAGCTGGGTGTTTTATCATAACCCACTCAATCTGGCAACCCTGGCTACGTGGCACGGACGGATGTAGAACTTAAAAACTTAGAGGGAAATAAAAAAATAGAACAAATAGCGTTCGTTTTACACAGGAGGCACGAGGTCAAGGTTTGATTTCTAAGTCCTGTTTATTAATTATATAATAATATGTAAATATTCAGATATTAACTATTAATTAAATATCTGTGCGTAATCAAATAAATAGAACTGCAAAATAATTTAATCAATCATTTTTATTTTATTTAATATACAGGTTAATAAACTTTAAACTTTATATTCAAATATAAAACATTTCACCAATCGGTTTAATTAAGTAAAATAATAAAAGTTGCTATTTAATAATAATTATGCTAAGTTGTATGTATGAGGTTTGACTTTAAAAGCTTTTGAACTAATTATTATTTATTACGTGCATATTTAAAAAGAAGACGGGACTTTTATTTTGGAAAGAAAACGCCAATTCATACGAGATAATGATAATGAATATGTAAGAAAAAAAGGATACTAAATTAATCAAAAGGTATAAATTAAGTATTTTTTTAATTTTATTTTCAGTTTAGCTTCCAGATGGGAATGATTCTTCATTTTCTTCTTTTTTTCCCTTTTCAGTGGTGACCACAGTGAGCTGTCCTCCATCTCACTCTGTCCTCTGTCCTCTGTCCTCACACCAGCTACTTCAGTATGATAAAATATGGAGCTTATTTTGTTACATTAATATTTGACTTATTTTAAATTGTCTGTTATTTTCAGATCCCCAAGGTCCCAAAGATCCCGAAAGGTCTGCATTAAAAAAAAAAAACACCCATATCCTTGTCTCATAAAACATTAACGGTTTGTTGGCCTTTTTTATGCTTTTAAACACAACAGAAATAAATTAGTTAACAGTTACTCTTATAATGAATACAACAATAAATTATATAAAATATAAACAACTTTTTAATAGGTGAATCTTTTCAGTCCTGCTTCTATGTACACATAGTTGTTATTGTTTTATTATTATTATTTAATCTATGTAATTTAATTGAATTATTACTTCTTATTTTTGGATGCTCCCTGCATCAGTGCCTTTAGATTGGATACCAAACAAACAAACAAAGCGTCACGTGACCAAATGTCGTTCGTAAATTCATATCACAAAGGGGAAGAGACTTTTATGTTGAAGTGTGGCTGAGTGGAGGTCGCTGTAGGCGGTGTAGATGAGAAGCAACATGGCGCAGGCGGACGGAGCGGTAGCTATGGAGGCTGTAGTAGGAGCTGTAGGAGCTCAGGCGTTGCTCCCGCGGCTCTCTGCGGGTGTTGATGGTGCGCAGCTGGTAAAGCAGGGGGCCGAGGCGCGGCTCTACCGGAGCAGCTTTCTGGGGAGGAGTGTGATAATAAAAGAGAGGTTCAGTAAGCGGTACCGCCATCCCGCCCTGGATCAGAAACTCACCCGCCGCAGGACCGTGCAGGAGGTGCGGGCTATAATACGCTGCAGGAGGGCAGGTGAGAACAGCAAACATAATGACATCATCAATAACAACAACAACAACATAAATTATATCAACAACAAAAATAACAGTAACCACAATTATCACAGTAACAATTATTAAATCAAAAACAACAACAGCAAAAATAACAACAATCACCAAAAGATACAAAATAAATTATAACAAGCAAAAAACAATAATAATAACAACAGTATCAACAGCAAAACAATAACAATTATAAAATTTAAAACTTAAAAAAAAAATTAAATTAGAATTATAACAGCAGTTATGACAACAACAGACAAACTAGCAATAACAATTATAATAACAAAAATACAACAAGGATACTAATGATTATAACAATAAGAACAAATATCCCAGTAATATAAAGTCAGTAATTAATAGATAGCTGAAAATAAATTAATAAATGGGTTAAAAAAAGATTGTGAATGGAGTTAATTTTTGTTTTGCCATGAGTTTTTTAGGGATGCGGGGGGGTATTCTAAAGCTTCGGTGTCTGAGAAAATAACGGTATAAAATGGGAACGTTACAAAGGCCCTTGTAAGACAGCGTAACCCTAAAGGCCCTAATAACTAGGAGGCACGATATATCGGTGGCAGATATATTATTTGCCGATATATGGCATTTTTCAAGTATCAGTCCGATATTGGAATTTTAGCCGATATTCCAACCAATATATTTCCTTGCTTTGCGCATGCGTACTGGCGTATGAACGCTCACGCCCCTGTGCTAGAGGGAACGTGTCGGCTGTGTGGAAGTTTTTCAGTTTCACTGCATGTCCGTCGGGAGAAAGCTAGTGGGTCATTTTAAGCGCTCCCGTCTCAAAGAAGTTCAGAAACAAACTAAAGTTTCAGTAAGACATCCCTTGATGTGGAACAGCACATTTTACATGAAGAGCAGCTTGTTGGAACAGAAGTGAGTGATTACTGTGTATGTGGCAGATTATGAGATAGAGCCGAGTTTATCGCTGAATCAGTGGATGCTTATTGAAAACATGGTGACTCTTCTCGAACCATGAGGTCACAATCAATAGCAGTAGCATCTGATGTAATCCCCTCGATTGAGGCACTGAAACGTCTGTTAAAAAACACTGAAATCTGACCATCAAGTCAAAACAGCAAAGGAAACTTTACTGCTAGCACTAAATGAGCGATTCTGCCACGCTGCTACGGCGCTTTTAGAAAGTTGCGAGAACAGGTAGGACCGATCATCTGACCGATCACAGTAACGATAACGCTGTTCCTGGTAGCAGCGACTCTGCCAGTGACACAGTACAAGCACCACACGGCAAAAGATCCAGGTCAGATGGGAATTCCCTGCTGGATATGTATGATGAAATTATTCACGAAAACATTGCATTTGAAGAAGAACAAAGTCTGTACAGTTATGCATATTTTATTAACGTCAGCCCATCGGCTTTCAATCACACAGATACCAAACCTGAATTTAAATCCATAATCGGCTCCCTCTCCCAGTAAACAAACATATAAAATGTGATCTTACCTCAACAGACTGACTGTAACACTGAATAGAAATTAGCTTTAGTTTCCCTGTGTTCCTCTCAGAGTTTTCTATATGAAAGTCCATTTGGATATTGAAGGAACAACAAAAGTCCTGGCCAAGCTGCAGGAAAATATCTGTCAGCTCCTCCAACCAGTGATAGTGAACATTTATGTATGGAATATAATGGACTATAATGTGAACCTCTTATAAATACAGACAGTATAAATTATTGGATTTTAATATCAGTATCGGCCACAACAATGTGCTAATTATCGGTTATCGTATTGGCCCAAAAAATTCAATATCAGTACATCCCTACTAATAACATGCGTTTGCTATTTAGGGATCCTGACACCTGTGGTTTATTTTGTGGACCTGAACACAAACTGCATCGTCCTGGAGGAGGTCGTGGACTCTGTGACGGTGAGGGAGTACATCGCTCTGTCTCAGGCCTCCGGGCAGGACGCCGAAACCCTGTACCCCCTCGCCAAGAAGGTGGGGCGCGTCCTGGCCACGATGCACGACGAGGACGTGATCCACGGGGACCTGACCACCTCCAACATACTGCTGAAAGGTGGAGACGAGCCACGGCCCGTCCTCATCGACTTCGGCCTCAGCTACGTCTCAGCTCTGCCCGAGGATAAGGGCGTTGACCTGTACGTCCTGGAGAAGGCCTTTCTTAGTACCCACCCCAACACTGAGACTGTGTTCCAGAAAGTCCTACAGAGCTACACCACCGCCTCCAAAAAAGCTCCAGCCGTCATTAAAAAACTGGACGAGGTTCGACTGAGGGGACGCAAACGCTCCATGGTGGGATAAATAAATAAATAAAACACATGCACAGAATTTAGAAATATACAAAGAGCTTTGTTAATAAAGAAGCTTCAGTACAAATTTTTTTTTTTTTTTTACAATAAAATACTTATTTTGGACGTTGGTGTGTTTTATTATTTTTATTCTTTTACACCTTTATAAATGTAAAACCTTTTACCTCAGGTTTTGACCAAAATGTAGTACAATTAGCATTTTTTAAAATTTAGTATTTACACATATTTTCAAATTATGTAAATGTTTAATAATTACAATGAAAAAGTATTCCGAAGGTGTTTAGAAACATTATTTTTAAAAGTATGCCTTTAATAACATGACTAATTACATTATTACTGTGTGTTCATTAAAAAAAGATTTTTTTTAAAATACTGTAATATGAATAATAAATGTTTATATTGTTACTACATTAAATAATTAATCTACAATTAATCTATTTTATGATATTTAATTCTGATTTGGTAGTTAAAAATGAAGATAATTTAATACATTTGTTAAAGATTTTTTTCAATTATGCAAATTATAGTGGGTTTTTTTCCCCTTTTTTAGCAGTATGTTTTAATATACCACTGTTTTAAAATTTATAATTACATTTAAAGTCATCTACTTAAGTCATCATATAGTTAATATTAAGTATTTTATTATATTCCTTAATCAGATAATTAATAATGAACCTATCAGCATTTTACTGTTTATTAACCCATTTTTAAATAAGTAATTAATATACAAGTTATTCATTCATTATTAAGTCATTTTAATATTAAAGGTTTTTATAGTTGGTTAATGTATTATGGTGTAATGTATTAATAATGTACACTGTAAAGTCACACACTTATTGTGAATGTATGCATTTTAAACCATTTTTAAATGTTTCTTATATGGAAATTAAACTGAATCATTTGTCCAGACATAACAGTAATTTATAATGTAAAAAAAGCTTTATCAGTTTTATTTGGTAATAAATTGTCGTTCTATTACTAAATTTAATTATTTCCTAAAAAAAGGAGCTGAATGTCGGTTGGCTGTTGTGTGCAGACAAGATTAGGCACGTACATTTATTAACTTTATAAAGTCATTAAGTTTGTTCTGTACATTAATTAAAAATAATAACCCTAATTTTTTAAATTATAAAATACCTCTATTACTCATTAATTACATTAAAATTTAGAATTAGTGTGAGTGCCTGTATTTTATTTAAAATGTTAAATGAAACGTTAATTTTGCGTTACATTATTAAGTTTTTTTTCCCCCTCATTGTCCACTAGGTCAATGAAATAAACAGTAACCAAAAATCAATAAAAAAAATTTCCAGGTTTCCTAAAAACTAAATGATAAATAAATCAGTCAGGCGTACATATAAATTAAAGAGTTAGGAAATTCCAAAAATGAACAATAGTGTGCAGAAGCAAATGAAGAAAAGACTGAGGATAAACACGAGTCATTTTACTGATCCTGCAGAATTAGATAAAATACCACATAAAACACAGACATGAACAATTCAATTAACAGAAATAAGCCTCTGGAATAAAAACTGAACATTGAAATAAAACAGAAATAGAAATAATCCAGTGTTTAGGTGTCCAAGGATTAAAGGGTTTATATATAAATAATCCAAATGGTATCAAAGTAAATCAAAATTACTGACATTAACTGAAAATAAGTAAAATATAAATGCATTTATGTTTATAACTGTATATGTTATTATACACAATGTGTTATTGTCATTTATAAAAGATTAAATATGGAATATCTAAGCATTAATAATAATCGGAAGCCTTTTTTTAAGAAAAAATGCTGCTTGACAAAAGAGAAAAATGTCAGAAGGTCTTTAGTTTTACCTTCATTTTGTGCTTTTGGTTTATTTCATTACATCACCTGTATTTATTAAAACATCAGCTCATCATGAAAATGTCATTTATTCAAAAATGTGCAAAAGATTTGTTTCTTTACAGTAAAGGCACTTTTACATTTCTTTGGTAACTTCATTGTTTTTAGCATAATAAAGTTAGAATCGCACAAACTGCGTTTGCTTTAGAAACAATGCAGAATAATCGCATTTGCTAAAATGTCTCAAGAAAAATATTTATTGTTTAGAATTGTGTTGCATAAGAAATACTAAAAAGTGCCCTCAGAAAATTATTATATTATTATTCTGAAGTTTCTTTAAATTGTTTGTAAAATTCTCTATAAAATTCTCAATAAGAGAGAAAAATTGTGTAAAAATTTTACATTTCAAAACCTTACAGAGCCACTTAATAAAAATATCATATAAAATCTCTTAAAAGTAACAGTTAAAACAAGGATAAATGTTTCATGTAAAGGTTTTTAAGGGATAAAAAGAAAAATCTCCATTAAAACTGCTATTAAAAAGATTTATGTAAAATTTCCTAAGATTAATGCTCTGAACAGAAAAAAATTTAATCTCTTCAGAAATATGAGGAAAAGTTTAAGCAAAATCTGTTAAGTAAAAAAAAAGCTTCCAAAAAGCCATGACAGAAAGTTTGGAAGAAACTGATAAGAAAAAAAAATCTAAATTTAAAAAAATCCTAGCAGGAAAATTTAATATGAAATCACCTGAGAGAAAACTAACATTTATTTGTAATAACGTGTTAAAAGTTGCTGTTAATATAAAAAGATTACATAATATGAAAACTTTTATCACTGTGTAAATGATTTTAATATAAAAATTAATCTGACCTAATTTTAAAAAAAACTATCAAACATTTTTCAAAACTTAAAAAGTTTACGTAATGTTTAAGAAAATTTGTATAAAATGTCATACTAAAGATAAACTGCTATAAAAAATATTCACATGAAATATTGTGACATGAGAAATGAAACGGGAAAGAAATTATCCCAGAAATGTTTTAAGAAAATGCTTTGAATGGAAAAAAATCAGATAATAATCCTAAAATTGTTTAAGATGAAGGTTAAACTCTATGTATAAGTTACGGAACATGTAATTTAAAGCAGAAAATATGTACGTAAAAATTTGTTGAGATATAAATATGAACATGAAATCTTGCAAAAAGATACAAAAGTGTAACCTCTCTAAAATATATATTTCTAAAAAGAGTAACATTTTAATTTGTTCTTGTCCTTAACCTACTTTTTTAAATGTAATATTTATGTAATTTGGTATAAATGAATTAATGACGTTGCAGAAGCATCAGCGCTAGAAACAGAAAAAATAATCGGCGGTATAAAATATAAAGGTTGTAATGGGGTCATGTGAAGTCGCGGTCGGTGCAGATGATGGGGCAGATGAGGGTCAGGACGTAGATCAGCAGACAGAGCCAGCTGGAGGAGATTTTAACCCAAACTGGAGCTCGTCTGCTGCTGAAGGAATTTAATTCAGCATCGGGTCTGAAACACAAACCGTATGTTAATTGATGATTAGGTCCTGGTTAGAGGGATTGGGTCGGGTTAGGTCGGGTCGTGTGGTGCAGAGACTGACCTGTGCCAGTTAGTGAGGGACATCATGAGGTAGAACGTAGCGAGGAGCAGAATGAAGTGGAAGTAGGAGTAACTGTACTGAACTCCCGCTCTCTCGTTATCCCTCACCCGTCTCACTCTGTCCAGTCCTCCAACATTTCCGGTAAAACCTTCATCCAGCACCACCGTCTCCTGAGGAGCCAGCATCAGCTTATTCATCTGACTCGTCGTGGACGAACGAATACTGCCAGGGGGGACAAAAACCAAAAGTCATGAAAAAGAGACAGAGAGAGAGATAAATACACATAATCATAAAAAAGGACAATACAGAGAAAGACACAGACAGTAAAAGACAAAGAAATGGAGAGAAATAAAGAATGATAAAGAGAGAATAACAGAGACATAAAGAGACAGAAAAGGACAAAGAGAAAGACAAAAATAGAAAGTAATAAGAGACAAAGAGAGACAGAGACATAGAATCATATCCTTGTAAGACCTAATAATTCATTTTTGTCCTATGTGGGGGACATGAGCTCACAGAGAAATTTTCAGTAACTATATAAGTTACAGAGCTAAAAGCTGATGCGCCATCTAGAGGACATCCTGGGCTTTACACTGATATATTATTTGTGGGGGTGTGTATTTAAAAGCAGTATTTTTACTGATTTGCACTTATGTTTAACCACTTAAGTGCACTTTTTTAAAAATGTCCTCTGTAGTGGACGATGGGACTTCATTTATTTTTATGTAAAAGTTGTGGAATTACTATAGAAAATTACTATACTGTGTCACGATGTCCTTTATAAAGGACATTTGATGATAAAAAAAGTGTTTTTGAAAAATAAATCCGTGTGACATGTTTTTTATCTCATAGACTAAATTACTGAATTGTAAAACTTGTTTTCCTTTAAAAAAAACTAACAAAGAAAGACAGTTCATTTAAATTGAAGCAGATTTTTTATAGTTTTAAAAAACAATAATAGAAATTAATTATTTTATTTTTTTTACATGTCCTGCTTTTTAAGATCAAAAACAAAATTCTGTTTGTTTTTAGTCCATCACAGCTTCTAAACCTTCATATCCAGCTTCTGTCTTGAATTTTTCTCTCTATTTATATATTTCTGTCTCTGTCTCTTTCTATGTCTCTGTGTATGTCTCTTTCCCCCTTATGTCTCTCTCTCTCTCTCTCTCTTTCTTTCTGTATCTACACATCTCTCCTTATATCTCTAGATTTAGGGTTAATCTTTATGGCTCTTTCTCTCTCTTTATGTTTACTTATTGCTGTCTTTCTCTCTACATGTCTCTTTTTTTTTTCTCTTTTTTTCTTCTCACACTTTTGATTTTTGTACAGAGCCCCCAAAATATCAAGGTGGGAAAAGTTTTTTAGAACCTTAAAACTTACCTCAGTTTAATAATGAACCATAAATAAAACAAATGAATGTAATACAATAATCATAATAATAATCAATAAAGACATGAAATAAGTGAAATATAAAGTGAAATTTTATAGCCATTGAGGCGAAGGTCTTAACCCCTGAGGGCGTCTCATCTATACTGTAATAATAATAATTAAATAATGTACATAATATGATCAGTCCCTAGTTTTTCCTCCTCCTTTTGGGTTTTACTGGTGATTTTTTTATACCGTATTGGTATCACCACAGACCGGACTGGATTACGTGCATCGTGGTTGGAAGATCGAACCATTAATGTTTTATGTAGGGTCCCCAAGTTCAAAGTCGGAAATACTGTTTGAATTTGGGGGCAAAAAAAATTTCTAACGGGCCGTTTGATGTCTGAATTGAGGGGTGTTGGAATTGTTACGATGTCGTTGGGGGCCAACTGAAAGGAAGGATGGTAGGTTTTATTTAAAATGTAGGATCCTCAAAACATAACAATCTTTATTGTTATGAAAACAGAACTATAAGTAGAGAATGGATAAGAGAACCCTTACCGGCCCGAACCTGTAAACCTCAGGGCTGTCGAAGCGAACATGCAAAACTGATTTCAGCTTCAGGAACTGAATCCTGAGCCGCGTGGTTCATTTATGGGCAGCACCGAGCCGAGCGACCATGTAAGGGCACCCGGGTAAACGAGTCCGGAGTCGTGTGGTTCCTTTAAGAAGCGAGCACAAGGCCCAAATGGTACTGAAGCAAACATCAGCCAAAGTGCTCAAAACCACCTGCTCGTTCACTATCATCCTTCCACCATTTTACGACCCTAGTGTCGCCTCGTGGAACAGGCAGGACTCCTAACAGGAATTCTGAGGTTCAACTGTGTTATAAGTCGAATTAAAAATAAAACACAACAAAAACATAACCCTGATTTATGCAGATAATTAGAGGAAATTGTTAATCAACCCGAGGAAATGTTTAAATGTCTAAAAACTTTTTTGTTCTACCTTCATCCTTTGGGGGCTCAGCAGTTTCCAGCAGATCTCAAACGGAAACAAATGATTAAACAAAATAAAGCCTAAACGTAAGATTGTGATGTAATATATACTAATATGATCTGATAAACTTGATCTAATTAATGTCATGATGAAATGAGGAGCTCATATGATACCTGGAGTATAAAATGCAAACCACAAACAGGACCAATCCCACAATTCTCTGTGGATCCCACCACGGAAAATAAAGATGCGAGAGCTCAGGTGGCTCTATGATAACACCGCTTTGGTTTATGATTTCTGCCGGAGCAGTGGCAGTAGGAGTGCCGGTGGCATTGGGAGTCACAGTGGCATTGGCGGTGGGTACGATTTGTTGGACGATGCTCAGCAGGCTGGGGTTACACAGTTTATCTGATTTAAGAGAGAAACAAAAGTGTCAGGCAGCGACGTTATGAACACGGATCTGATGGCACATGGGAACGTTCTCCATGCTGTACCAGGTTCGTTGGCGATGGCGGACCAGGTGAGGTTCATGATGTACAGAGTCAAGAGTGAAGACTGCAGGAGCCCAGAACTGGGAAAGTGTTTCTGAAAAAAATGTGTTAGAACATTTAATAAGAGACCAGCGACTTTTTTATACTAACATCACAATGTGCTCTAGAACTCAGGACTCTCAAACATCCTCAGCATCCAAAAACATCTGGATCTGTAACACTCTGAAACTTGAGATCTGGGATCTTTAACTTTAGAAAAGGCTGGGACTCTCTGTGGTGATTAAACATGACTCTGGTAGGACAGGACAGCCAATCAGAACGTCCTCTGGGCCTCAGTGTTCCGCTAATCTCACTGAAAGTAGGCGGGTTTTGACTGGTATATGGATCCTGAAAAAAGAGACTCAGCTCTTACCTTTACTTTGGGCAGGACGGAGATGAGCGAAGCTCCAATGCACAGTATAAAGTTGAAGCTGATGAAGAACCTGTTGAGGGTACACTGCTCGTGCCAAGCGTAAAAATGGAACATGACGGCGATGAAGATGATGGACAGAGCGTAACACACAGACGTTACGCCGCAGAATGCTGGAGGGAGGAACGGAAGATCAGCTTTTACTTTATCTACTGGTGAAGACGTGGAACATCACGTCCATCACAAACTGTCCCTATTCACTCACGTCACAAAGGGGGAGCTACGGGCTCACTAGGTACAGAACCGACTGGCACCGTCTCAATCCAGCAGCAGAAACGGAGGGTTCGATCCGAAGTTCTGATTTCTGTTTTTACAGTCCTGACTGACTCATGAAAAGTGGGACTCTTCTTTATTTTGAATGCAGCAGTCATATAATCAAACTCCTGGAGGTCAAACGGCCTCCTCTCAATTCTGCATTTCAGTTTTAAATAAGAAACAACAGGCTCTGAAGGGGAAAGTTTATCTGTGTTTGGTGACTTCCTCATCCAAAGAGAGTGCTTATTCTGCTATTTTTGGTGTCTAAAGGAAGTTCCTACAAACACATTCAATTCAGACTAATATTTAACACACAGCGTCTGGACTTCAGATTCCAAAACTAAAAGTTTGGAATCACAAGTAACTGGATTTGTTCCTAACTATAAATAAAATGGATTGAGATCAAAGGTATCTAAGTGCCTCCTAAAGCTAAAGCAGTTTGGAATCAAATCCTTTGGATTCTTGCCAAAACAAAAATGGATTTGGATCAAAAGTACCTGGATCCCTTTCAAATCTAAATCATTTTTTATTTGCTCTTTACCTGGTCAGAATCTTAAATATTTCACTAATCTGGTAACGTTTTACTGAAGCTGTTCTCTCACTCATAAAACTCAACTTCCTATCCAATTTTTGGCTTTGATAATCAAATCCCGAGGGTTTCTTAATTCCTGCTGATGAACAGACTTGGACCTACCCCAGTT
Source organism: Loricariichthys derbyi (assembly GCA_033118015.1). Classification (NCBI taxonomy): domain Eukaryota; kingdom Metazoa; phylum Chordata; class Actinopteri; order Siluriformes; family Loricariidae; genus Loricariichthys; species Loricariichthys derbyi. Next base: position 579 of record JAVSBU010345626.1, on the reverse strand, counting down.
CCAGAGCTTTTTGTTCCCATTCTCTCTCTTATCATGCCAGGATTCGCTCAAGCAGTGAGCAAAATCCACCAGGAGGATCAGCTGGATGAAAATGAAGCCCATAGCTCCGAGAATCCCCACCGCAAACCAAACTAAAAATAATAATAACAATAATAAATAAAAAACAGAGCTGGGATTCATTAAAACGTCGTCTCATTTCAATACGAGTTTAAACACAATCCATTCGGTTGCCTAAATAAGTTTTCATAAACATAACAAATAAATCTCTAACATTTGTGAGTTTAGCTCACGGTTTTCTTTCTTCTGTTTTGCAGCAGCTTTTATTAAGACTAAAATCAATACAAACAACTAAAATCAATACAAAGAAGAAACTCCCGTATGAAATAACAGTATTTGTTTCATACTTTTGTTAAAAGGTTCCTCTGGGATGTAAAAGGCAGCGACGGTGAGAGCGATGATGACTGAGATCTTAAAAAACCAGAAGCTAAAGAAGAGAGAAAACCAAACATTTATTTAAAAAGCACATTTATTCACAATCACTAGGCAGGGACTCCTGTTATAAAAAGACAGTATTAAACA
>JAVSBU010345615.1:0-10352 GCA_033118015.1 Loricariichthys derbyi | reverse complement strand
TCACAGGTAAAAAGTGTTTATCTCTTCTGGCAAATTGAACGCAGCTGAGTTTAACTCCATTGGCTGAATCTCAAACGCATCACTGTATGCTTCAGAGTACACTAGGTAGTGCGCTAAGCTCTATATTATCTATAAAGGCACCCTACCAAATCATATATTATATAGGGCGCCTATATAGATAGCTAAACTGCTGATGAAAGTCTATATAGGAATAAAAAAGAAAGCTTAAAATGAACACATGGAAATTAACTTATTATATGTAATTATATTATATTAATATCACGAAAATGTATTAACATCATGAGGAAAGTGTATTATATTAATATTAAAAGTCCTGAATTCATACAGTCTGGGCTAGGGGCAGGGCTAAATTTGCATATATTAATTTCGCCTTTCATGGCAAAGGCAAGCACCAAGTTTGCCTTCGGGCTAAAGTGCGCCTTCAGGTGGAACTCGTACTACTGTACAGTATTTCGTTGCTGTTTTGGACTATTGGCCGAATGTGACGTGATCTTACATAGCAAAACGCGGCATATGGGTGGCTCTCGGCATTGCTCTGAAGTTTTCGCCGACTTTTTAATGAAGTTTGGCGTGGGATTCGACGTACTATCATTACACTCTGTCCTACAGGTAGATAAAGTGAACATAGTTAAACAAATGAGACAAAAATATTATACTTAGTCATTTATTTATTGAGGAAAATAATCCAATATTACATATTAATGAGTGGCAAAAGTATGTGAACCTCTAGGATTAGCAGTGAATTTGCAAGTAAAATTAGAGTCGGGTGTTTTCAATCAATAGGATGACAATCAGTTGTGAGTGGGCATCGTGATTTATTTAAAGGACAGGAATCTATCAAAGTCTGCTCTTCACAGTGTTTGTGGAAGTGTATCATAGAACAAAGGAGATTTCTAAGGACGTCAGAAAGTGTTATTGATGCGTACCAGGCTGGAATAGGTAACAAAATCTTTTGGAGTTTGGACTCCACCAATCCACAGATTGTGTACAAATGGAGGAAATTCAAGGCCATTGTTACCCTCCCCAGGAGTGGTTGACCAAAAAAGATCAATCCAGGAGCAAAGCATGTGATAGTTTGCGAGGTCACAAAGGACCCCAGGGTAACCTCTAAGCAACTGAAGGCCCCTCTCAGATTGACTAATGTTAATGTGCACGAGTCCACTATTAGACTAGACTAGAAGAACACAACTACAGTGGGGTGCATGGCAGGGTTGCAAGGAGAAAGCCACTGTTCTCAAAAAAGAACATTGCTGCTCATCTGCAGTTTGCTAAAGATCATGTGGACAAGCCAGAAGGCTGTTGGAAGGATGTTTTGTGGACAGATGAGACAAATAGGACTTTTTGGTTTAAAAGAAAACCGTTATGTTTGAAGAATGGAAAACACTGCATTCCAACATAAGATCCTTATCCCATCTGTGAAACATGATGGTGTCAGCGTCATGGTTTGGGCCCGTTTGCTGCATCTGGACCAGGACGATTTTGCCATCATTGATGGGACAAATTCTGAATTATATCAGCGAATTCTAAAGGAAACTGTCAGGACATCTGTCCATGAACTGAATCTCAAGAGAAGGCTGGCTAAGTCAAAGTCCTGACCTTAATCCAATGGTGTGTCACACCAGATCCTGAACGTAAAGGTTCACATACTTTTGCCACTCACTAATATGTAATGTATATATTGGATAATTTTCCTCAATAAATAAGTAACCAAGTATAATAATTTTGTTTTGTTTGTTTAAGAAAGTTCTCTTTATCTACTTTTAGGCCTTGTGTGAAAATCGGATGTTGTTTTAGGTCATATTTATGTAGAAATATAGAAAATTCTAAAGGATTCACAAACTTTCAGGCACCACTGTATTTAGACTTTCTACCATCTTGCTGTGCAGATGGTAGAATTCTAGAAGTTGTGCTTACAGCAACATATCTGACACAGGCATGTATTGTTTGCACAATGTTCTTGTGAAAATATATATACAGTGGAACACTAGAATTTGAACTTAATTGATTCAGAAATCCGTTTGATTTATTAAAGGTCAGAATCAAATTTCCAGATTAAAAAGTAATGAACACAGGACTAATCCATTCCCCACCCCCAAATGATTGTTCATTTTTGTATGCAATTAATGGTTAAAAGCATGACTAACGCAAATAAATGTAATTAAATGCATAAAATCAATAAAAACAGGAAATAAGTGGAAAAAAGGATAAGTGAAAAAATGACACTGTACAGCCATTGACGCAAATGCAGTCTTGGTCTTACTGGGTCAGCAGCCCTGAGACTGGGAGCATGTCTGATATGGTACCTATAGATGGATCTGCGGTGTGCTACCGGTCTGTGGTGGCCAAGCAGTTAAGGTGCTGGACTCCAGACCAGAAGTTCCAGGGTTCAAATCCCACCTCTGCCAAGCTGCTACTGTTGGGTCCTTGAGCAAGCCCCTTAACCAACAATTGCTTGGATTGTAAGAATGTATAAATTGTAAATCACACTGGATAAGGGTGCCTGCTAAATGATGATGCAAGTTACAGACTGATATATTATGTTGAATGTAATGGATAATTATTTTGGCATGAATTGATTTATTTTGACATATGACAATTACCTTATTTTGTATTAAAAGTATTTCTCTTTTTAAAATTCTTTAATCTGTTTAATTCGTGACTGCTTAAATTGCGCAAGTTACGGTTTCCATGTCCCAGAACGGTTTCCCCAATAGGGTTGAGTCCGAATGACGCATTTTTCTAAAAACAGCATGTTCAAATGCGCATGTGCGTGCAGGTCAGCTATTCTCGGACATTCACGCCAGCTTTACTATGCACTGTATGCTTTTTTTTTTTTTTTACACAAAAAAGTAAAGGAGGACACGTATATATGCTCCACACACTTCGTCGGAGAAGCGGGGCTGATACCAGGTACATATACTCCAGATCATGTTGGTTTTTTACTGTTACTAAGTCAGTAACATCACTATATAAACCCAAAAGTGTGCTAATGGCAGCTTGCTACTATACACTAAATACAGCAGGGAGTCTTAAAAGTTTTAAAAGCATTGAAGTCATGACTTTGGAAATAATATCTTAAAGAGACTTTGAAAAGCCTTGAATTTATATATCTGGGTCTTAAAGTCTGTGCACTGTGTAACTTCTATGCATCTCAATTTAAGTGTTACAACCACATACCCAGGTCTATCCAAACCGCTAAACAGCGGTCTACCAGTAATAGGTAAGCCTCGACAGTCCACGATCGTTTTATGCAGAAATGTCACTCCTGGAATATCGTTTTCACAAAGAGTGATGAAAGGTTCAATAGACGTAGCAGTAGCCACACTGAAACGTTTGCACAAAGAATCCGGGTCAGTCGTGACGTCATTCGGACATTACATTAAGGCCATGGGAATGAAGGTATTAGATTACCGTCCACCGCCCGCATACGCCAGTAACCGCCGCATAAAAATTTCATTATTTTCATAAAAATGAAAGCTACGACCCAAGTATGTGGCACGTTCACCAAAACAAAAAAACAACGAAAATCGGCTTTTTCCTTACCCCTGTCATGCCAAGCCGATAAATCCTGAACATTTACGAAGTCCGGCATTTTCTGAAGTCATTTTTCATGACTTTATCATCTTCTTTAATTTCACAAGTATCTTGTTTGCCAGAGAGCCTCTACCTTCTCAATCTCATCTGCACATTCATGATATGTAGTGATTTTGTGCTTGATACTTTGATATTGTCATTGTGTTTGAATTTCTCATCAGTTTCTGTTGGGTCTGATGTAGCATATTACTACAAATGACGAGGCATTCCTGAAAAAAGTAAATAATGAAAAATAATTTTTAAAAAGCTGCATGTATTTTTCAGATTTTTTTGGACGGTATTCCAATACCTTCATTCCCATGGCCTATCTTACCCTGGGTGATGTGTACCAGCATGTCTTAAACACTAACACAATCTCCTAAAATATATATACACATCTTCTTCTTCCGGCTTTTCCCTTTTCAGGGGTCGCCACAGCGAGTCATCCTCCTCCATCTCACTCTGTCCTCACACCAGCTACTTCCATGTCCTCTCTAAACGCGATATACAACTGAAGCGGGCTTAACTTGTACAAACATGGCTTTATGTTGCCATCGTGTGTTGGCCTGTCTCAACCTACCTTACGCCCAAGTCATCTTCATCATCATCAAATGCTAAGGCAAATCTGTAAAATAGACTCAAAGATTATATGTATCTGCTGTAAAAGACAAAAAAAACCCGGCAAATATTCATTAGCAAAAGCGCCAAAAACAACGTGTTCACCTTGCCTTTCCATTCCATTCCACACCACGCGTCCGCCATGAGGACGATGAGCGCTCTTAGTGATTGACGCTCGTGCTGTCCAATAAACGTCGCAGACAAGCGCGCGGTCTTCTGGTGATTGGCTACGCGGCGATGGAGGGGCGGGACGTAGATTTTGGTTCTCGAGTGGCTTTGCGCAGGACAAACGGAGGAAGCTGTGCTGAATTTTCGCGGCCTTCGCGTGCTCGTTCTTATGTGAACGGAACAGGGATAAACACAATTAACACCCGACAAGAAAAAAGGCACTGGAGAGAAACAAACGACACGCCCTGGAAGATTACATGGTTTGCAATTTTCAAATGACATATGTGTTCTTCTAACCGTACTACAGGCATTTGAGTAGTATTTAGCTACCGTTAGCTAGTTAGCAGTTTGCAGCTGAAGACAAGGCGTAGCAATGGAACAGCAGAACTTTAACAGCGCGTTTATAAGTCTGCTTTTAGCTACTGTGACGGTTTAGAGAGAGCATAATTTCTTTGTGTCCAGTTGGTAGTTAGTTTAAGGCTGTGTTTAACTAACTTGGTGCTTTAAAGTATATTGAGTGGGCCTTTTAGAAGGCGTGTGCAAAGCCTTTACATGACTTGGACAACGTGCAGCTTAGAGTCTGCACTTAAACCTTACATAACATGGATTCATAACATAACATAACATTGGAGGTAGTTTATGTGAAAGCTAGCTGAGCTGATGTTAGTACTGAGTCATCTGAACCAGGGGGCTTCAGGCTTATTAATGTCTGGTAAAGTTGTTACCCTTCTACAGCCTCCTTTTACCTAAACTGTCCCAAGCATTATTGTCTTGTCCAGTCAATTTACTGAGGACAATTACAGAAATACTAAAATACAATCAAACGTAGAAAGTCTTAGAATATCTTATATACATAGGACTCAGACAATACTAGTACATCTCACAAAATTAGAATATCATGAAAAAGTTCAAAACCCATATATTATATAGGTTCGTTACACATAGAATGAAAAATTTCAAGCCTTTATTTCTTGAAATTTTGATGAGTGTGGCTTGCAGATAATGAAAGCCAAAATTCCGTGTTTCAGAAAATTAGAATATTACATAAGATCAAGAGCCACTACACTCAGACAAATCCTAGACATGAGCTACAAATGTCACATTCCTCGTGTCAAGCCACTCCTGAACCAGAGATAACAGAAATCTTACCTGGGCTGTGGAGAAGAAGAACTGGACTGTTGCTCAGTGGTCCAAAATCTTCTTTTCAGATGGAAGTAAATTTTGTATGGCATTTGGAAATCAAGTTCCCAGAGTCTGGAGGAAGAGTGGAGAGGCACAGAATCCACGTTGCTTGAAGACCAGTGTGACGTTTCCACAGTCAGTAATGAATTGGGGAGTCATGTCATCTGAAAGAAATAAAGGCTTGAAATGTTTCATTCTATGTGTAATAAATCTATATAATATATGGGTTTCACTTTCTGAAATGAGTGACAAAAATATTGGAACTTTTTCATGATATTCTAATTTTTTTAGATGTACTAGAATATATAGAAGTAGCTAGGATACTAAAGTGAACAGAATAAGAAATGCATTAAAACCACATTGTTTCTACATGTGTCATCCATTAATTGTACTCCATTTTCCAGAAAGCTGCACTTTGTAGTTTTAAAATTACAGACGATAGTCCATCTGTTGCTCTGTAGACTTTGTTCTTCAGTGAGCAGGACCACCACAGATCAAATATTATTAGGGTGGTGTCTCATTCTCAGCACTGAAATGACACTGCTATGGTGGTGGTGTGTTAGTGTGTGTTGTGCTGGTACAAGTGGATCAGACACAGCAGTGTGGCTGGAATTTTTACACACTGTGTCCATTCACTGTCCGTTCTATTACACACATATTTCTTGTTGGTTCAGCTTGTAGGTGTAAATTCAGAGACTGTAGCTCGCCTGTTTCAACTACAAAGTGAACCTATATGATAAGTGGAGCTGAAAAACGAACAATGAATAAGGAGGTGGTTTTAATGTAATGATGAATAAACGTGGACATTACAAAGAGCTATATATGGTGTTAAAAGTGAACAAACAAATCTTGTGCAGTCAAATGTTTTTCTTATGTTGTGTCCAAAATAATAGTCACAGTTTGGATAAATAATGCATTCATTGTTTGTTCCCTTTGCCTTCCATGGTACACTGGAGTCTCAGAGTTCAAACGCTTCTTTGATTGAACAATTTGGACATAAAATCAACCAGACGATTTATTTATTTTTTGAACAAAAATTCAGACTTTGAACATCAGCACCCTCCCACCCATGATGCACGTAATCCAGTCTAATCGGTGGTGATAATGCACCATTATGATATGCCAGTTGCCAAAGAACCAAAAAGAAATAGGGTGTGATCATGGGCTTCTTACGTATATTATTATTGTATTATGAGTATGCGTATTATATTAGCCTATGGGTGCTATTTCAGACACACCCTCAGTCTTACCACTGCTGTTTTATTGATAAGAATTGCTAAAACTGCGCTTGCCTCAATGGCAATAAACTACAAATAAATATTATAATATGGCTATAGTTTAATAATTAATTAATTACAAATATAGGCATAAAGAACAAGCATTTGGGGATTATTAACAGATAAATCTTATTTATGTTACTTCTTATGGGGAGATTCGATCCGGACTTTGAGCAAACCCAAATTCGAACAGCCTTCCAAACCAAAGTTCAAATTCTGAGGTTCTACTGTGCTGTCAAAACCCTTCAAGGTGTCAGTATTTTCCTGTCATGATTTTTAATGTCCAACTTTCAGATCTGGACAGGGACACACAAAAGACCCATTGTCTGTACTGTTCTGACCTTTGTTTATAGAGATACGTAATCATGTAGTCACTACATCATGACCCAGAAATGTGTCGATGGTCATGGTTGAGTGTTCCGTTTATGCCATGTAATGCAATTGCATTTTTTTTGACACCAGAGGGTGCGATCATAGGACATGCTACGCATATCTTTTTGTTCTCAGTGAGCTTGCTTGTTGACTTTGATTTTCAGTTTAAGATAGAACGCACTTCTTTAAATTAGGTGAAATCGTTATGGTAACACATTTCGTAGCATTATTTAAAACTATGCAAGTGACTAAATATTATTTTTGTTTACATTTTTATTCAAGAAAAGTATGCATTATTTTTGAATTGTTGCTCTTCAGAAATGAAAAGGGATGTTTTCACTCAGTTATTAAATATTAGATGAATCTTTATAGGAATTTCTATTATTTGCAAGGCACTAATGTTTTTTGTTTTAAAATATATAAAATAAAATGTGCATAGTTTTACATTGTTTACACTTCAGAAATAAAAAGGAATGTCTTTTATTGAATGTAAAATCAATCATTATGAGAAAATCAAATTAACTCTGTATCATGAATCAAATTGACTCATGAGCAGAGTGCATTGTTACACCCATAATAATCATAATAATTTGAAAATCTCTCCTATACCAGTGTTTGTGTTTCCTGACTGCTATATCCTCTGTTGTTAATAATTGATCCAAATAGGCAGAGTTTTACATATCGTTGTGTTATTTGTATGTCATTGATCAGACCACTTCAGGAGATGGTTTGAGACTGACTGTAACAACTTAATAGATGCATCAAAACCACCCAATAATTTAGAACACAGCATCCATGATATCAATAACTTTGTGGCCAGATAAGCGGTAATGGTGGATGCACAGCGCTGGTGGTCACAATAAAATAAGTAAACTAAAGCAAATTGGACAGATACAACTGTCCAAAATTAATTGTAATGTGATTGGCTTTCTGATATTTGTGTTCATAAACTCTAGATGTCCTCCAGGGATGGAAGTTTGATAACTTGCTTTGTCATAAGGAATTAGGGGGTTGGCAAACAGATGCATGTTGGAGAGACGAGTGCATTTATACTTGTTTAATATGAGGCTAAAGTGCATCTCGGACCTCTCTGTCTGACATGGTTAGAGCAATCAGATTAACTTATACTATACATGAATTGATCTAGTGTAAACTTTACAAAGCTGCGATCGCTTATCCAAATTGATCGGTGCACTTGTTAGCATAACTGCTTTATTAACATCTAACAGCCATCTACTTCTTAACATGAACTCCTGAAGTTCACGCCTTCCTTCAAAATTAAAAACTTTAAATTGATACACTTGATGCAGCAACCATCTTTTGCAAATTAAATTGTAAACGACACAGGAAGTGTGTGGTCAAGTGTTAGGAGCTGATTTATGTACTACACAGCAATGGAACTTCTTCCTATCAAATTAGAGACGCATTTGTCTGTTAAGCACGTTGTTAAAATCTTATCAGGATGCAGTCTGGTTACAAGATACCTGGAAAGACAAATTTTAAATGGGATCCAAGTTAGGAAGTGTTATACTGTGATGTGTCTTTACCTCTGTCCACATATTTTGAATCTAATATACTGAATCCAATTATGCACCTGGTTTTGTAATTACTAATGCAGTTAAGTATTGCATTTTGAACACCTTTTCCAAATACTTGTACCTTGTTACCACCCAACTTTGACAGTCGTCTAGTATAAATTAGATTTTAAACTTATACTGACAAAGGAGTGAAGTGGAAGTGATAGGACGTTTTGTCAAAAAAAAATGTAGCCTAAACAAAAGTCTAATTATTTCATTTTATTATTGCTTCAATTGCAATTGAAGTAGACTAAACACTGCAGTATGAACATATGCATGTCTGCAATGCACATAACAAAGCAAGAGAGGGAGTCAGAAGAAGCATGTTTGTATTTGTAACTATATATTTTTATTATTATGCAAGTTGATATACATAATAATTTATGCCAGTAACTTGAATGTGGGTTTTGTTGTGCTTTATTTTATTGAAGGTGCTGGATTACCACAGTCTCAAATGAGGTGTGTCACATGAAAAATATGTAAAGAAAACAAGTGACCAAGGCTGTTATTATCATTTGCTTGGGACGATGGCCTTCTCAAATTACAGCAGCTTAAACCGGGCTCAGCTTACTTTTGAATACCTGCACACAAACTCGTAAGTATAGCTTTGTTTATTTGACTGAGAAAATAATTGCACGTGGGGCTAAAGTCTAAAACACATTAAAGTCTCAGGATGTTTTACAATCAAATTATATAGGGTAAAAACCTAACACCTAGTAGTTAGATCCGTTATATGCCCAGCCTGAATAATTCAGTCCGATTTTGGTTGGTCTAAAGCATTTAGAAGAAATAAATTGGGGAAACCCCTCAGAGATTCCAAGTCGTCAGACTGACCAGTTATGTTAATTTCCATCGTCCCGTGATTTATCGTGTGACTGGAGCGTGCCGCAAACAGAACATTTAAAGTGTAATTGACGATTGAAAAGACATTATTGGTCTTGTTTTATATTAAATACAACAAGTGTGTTTTAGACATGTTCAATAAGTATTTAAAAATGAACGATAATACATACGTATCTGTCAGAATTGATTGCTATGTCCGTCTTCTTTGGAGTTGTGTGATGCTATGACATAGCACTCGCTAATGGGAAACGAGGGCACAGTATGTTTATAACCAGATTTTGTCAAATAAACACATAAAATAAACGAATATCATAAGTCATTAGGTGAGTTTTACTCATATACGAAATATTGTAATAACACATACTGGGACTTTAAATCTCTGTTTCTAGCAATTTGTATTAAATGCAGGGAACTACTTTTTTTGTTAAAATCTTAAGAAATGTGCATTGTTTACCAAAAAGTGAATTGTGTCCGAAGTGAATTCAGTATTGTGAATTGAAGTATGAGCAGACTTGTTCCAGTACTAATAGCAGAGATTGATTATATATACAGTGTTCCCTCGCGACTTCGCGGATCGTTTTTCATGGACTCGCTGTTTCGCGGATTTTCAAAAAATATTATTGTAAAAATATTTATCGTGGTATTTTTGCAGTACTCCGTTTAAAGTATTTTTGCACATGTGTAGTACGTATTATACAGTGTAAATAACCACCTAAAATGT